>QRDG01001591.1:0-170617 GCA_012064385.1 Puccinellia tenuiflora
GTTCGTGATGGCGGCGGAGCTCCGTAAGGTTTCTGGAAAAAGTGTTTGGGGGCTCGTCATTTTAGGTCGAGACGGAGCTTATAAGCGAAGGGGGATCGCCAGAGGAGGTCCCAGGGGCAGGGGCCCCCCTGCCGCGGCCTAGGGGCCACCCGCGGGTGGGGCCCGCCCCTGCTCCTAGGGTGGCCCCCCTTCGGGGTCTTCCGCTTCCGAGGCTTATTTTTCAAAAATCCTTTTTATAATTTTTCTGGAATTTTCGCGAACTTCTGAACCCTGCAAAAAGAAAGACACCAAATGCAATTCTGCTGAAAACAGCGTCAGTTCGGGTTAGTTCTAAACAAATTCATTAACAATCAGAGGCAAAACAATAGCAAAGTGTTTGGAAAAGTAGATACGTTTGTGTAACAGCCCTAGCTTTGTAATGAAAATACGGAGAATTTTTCCACTTTTTGCATTCTTGTTTGCATCATGGCATCCATATGAAATTGACATTTCTAACTAACCACATATGCAAGCAACTAAAATGGGGAAGCCCAACCTTCCCAAAACCTCCAATCCAAATGCGATGCTCAACTTGGCAACAACTAAATGAACTTCCAAATTGGCTAGGAAGTTCCAAGTTTACCTTTTATAACCAATTCTCAAATTCCAAATATTATCAAATAAGAAATGAATTTGAGAATCCAAATTTGGTTCAATTCAAATTCTAATTTGAAACCAAGCTAAACCTTTCCAAAAAATTCAAACTAAATTCATGGGGAGCTTCAATATTATTGTGAGAGCCTCATGAATATTTTCATTAATTTTGGAAATGCTTAAGGGCTCCAAATAAATACATGTTGGAATCTAAACATTTTCTTTGGGGCCCAAAATTTTTGTGGTGTCTCCTGGTCTTGAGAAACATATTTGAATTTTTGTAGAATTTTAGAAAATTTCTAAGTGCCTTTTAAATCACTGAAGTTGCTAGGGACCTCTTTGCAAAATAATTGTGTCGGGGGTTTTCTGGAAAATTATTTTCTTCTCCACAGTGCGCCCGACACTGGCGCCATGCCGGGGCACCCATGCCGGCGTGCCCCCCTCCCCTAGCGCGCGTGCCCCGTGGCCATGGTGGGAAAGGAGGATGCCCACGACGCCAGGTCCTCACCTGCCTCCATTTTCCACCTGCTCCTCATGTTCCCCTCTCTTTTTCTCTCCCGCGACCGACGCCGCCCGCTGCCGCTCACCGTCGCATCATCGTCATCCAGGGCCGTCCTGCGCTAATCGACGCCGGCAGAAAGCATGGCCGCATCCTACTCTCCCTCCCGGTGCGAGCAATCGAGCCGTGGTTGCCTGGAACCGACGCCCGTGTCCTCGACTTCCCCAACCCCTGCCGCCACCCGCCGCTCTCGTCCTCGCCGGATTCTGGCCGCTGTAGTCGCCCCTGGCCGCACCTAGCCACCTCACGCGTCACGGGTGAGCTCCCCGACCGTTTTTGGCTTTCTCCCTCTCCCCCTCTCCCTCTCTCTCTCCGTCGATCGCCGGCGGTCACAGCCGCGTCGCCGTTCCCATGAGCCGGCCTGGTCACCGGCCTGTCCGGCCAGGAGGCCGGCTGGCTCGGGCTGCTGCCCGGCCTTGCTCTCAGACAGGGCTGGCCAGAGGGCCGAAACCCTCGGCCACCCTCCCGGCCTCGCAACCCAGCCTGGGCCGGCCGAAGGCCGGTTGCTTAGGTACCATGCCCGGCCTGCAGCCCGGCCTAGCCGGCACAAGGCCGGCCTGTCTGGGAATTGTTTCCCTTTTCAGAAAATAAAACAAATTTAATAATTGATATATTTTTAAATAATGATCCCAATTTGACAAATCAAATATCAAAATGTTCAGAAAAACAATCTCTACATGTTAGAACAATTGTAATGGTCTTTTGAATTTGTAATATTGTTGTTTATCTAAGAATTCCTAAAATGGCATAAATAATACCAAATTGGGAAAAATCATAACTTATTAAATAATTCACCAAAATTGTGAATAAAATATCAATGTGATCAACACTTCAAATGCTATCAAACCATGAAATTATCAAATCATGACCAAATTTTTCATATGATTATCCTTAATTTATTAAAGGACTTAAATACAATTAATTATTTAATTCACTATTTAATCATCGATAATTGGAAATTCAAATGAGGTACCAAAATGATCGGAAGAACAAAACCTACTTAATTATGTCATGTTCATGCATATTTGAGCCACATCTTTTGTAATGTAATAATTTATAGATAATGTGGTCACTAAGATAAATATGGGGTTGTTTCCAAATAATTGCACTAATTATTTGGAACTCCATTTAAATTGTTAGACAAATTAAATGATGCTATCTTTGCATAAACTTGACATGTCATCATGTGTTTGTGCATTGCACTTGTCTTCGTGTTATTTATTGGTTCTTCTTATTTGCTTGGGTATCGATAGATTCCGGAGTGGAGGTTAACCCTACCTACCCCGACGAGCAGTACTTCACGCCCCAGCAGCAAGGCAAGAGATAACCTAACCTTCTTGGCATCTAGCATCCTACTGTCTTATAAACTTATTTTATCCACCATAATTTTGCATGCGATTCCAATGCCACTTTTGATCAAGATCTAGAGTATCCTATGAATGCATGTTTTTCCCCGAACCAATACATGTTTCCCCTCCTATGAACCATAGGTATGATGTGTTGGCCGGATACAAAATATATTTGTTGTTATATGCTTAGCTATGCTTAGCCATGCTTAGTCATTTGTCTATTTATGTCCGTTGATAATTTCCATATTGATGAATGATGATGGAATGTTCGGACATGGTGGTTGTTGTTGGTACTTAATTAATTTGCTTAAAAGACTTGGATGAGTTGCCATCGAGGATGGTGGTTTGCCTCACTCTTGCCCCTAGGTGCGAGTTCCTGTATTCGGACTCAAGGTTTGAGCATGCTACCATTGGTGGGGGTATGGGCTCCTTACTAACTGAATAACTTATGCGGGCATATCCAAGGGTCCTCTAGTTTGCTATTTCCATTTGCGCATGTGTGTGAGCGGAAAATGAAATGATGAGGATGGTGGTGTTTAGGACGTGGCGGTGGGGCAGGGTCTGAAATAGGCTGGGTATACTTGTCCTGTCGCCACAGATGACTCTTGGATAGTCTCACGCGAGGTAAAGGTTTAATCGCGCCCACTCGCCGGCCTTCCCCAGAAGAGGGCCAATCAGGTGAGCCGGACGGTACCAATGGGTATATTAGTACACCCCTGCAAGGTTAATCTTTTTGAAAAGCCGTGTCCACGTTATGGACGCCTTGGGAATGGATTTACGGGATCATAAATAACTTTAACCTAATTAAAATTTGGCAGCTAGAGCTTGTAATTACAATGTGTGATAAAAGGTTCATTTTCTCGAGGGTGATTCGAGGGGGTGCCTTGGTGGAGATGAAATGATTCTTGGTACTGTTTTGGTTCGATGAGAACCGAAGGAAAATGTTACTCTCTTATCCCTTTTCAGAAGATATTCTAAGTAGTTGATGCCATGGGTCTTTTATATCTCTTGAAAAGAAAATCTAGCTTTATGCAAAAATAACTACATACAGCTTTAGAGCCTCCATCAGCATTGGGCCTATATTGCCCTACTATACTTGCGAGTACGTCGTACTCAGTCTCTTTGCTGCCTTTATGATTTGTTTCAGAGGGACGAACCGAGCACACATGTGGGTTCTTCGTGGACGTCGACGAGTAGTTTGGGGTTCCCAGGTGGCAGCTTGGGACTGTCGAACAAGCTGGCTGGGTTATGTTTATGTGTAGGCCTCTTAGGCCCTATATTTGGATCTTGTTGTACTAGACAACACTACTTTCGCTTCCGCATGATGAATTGTTGGGTCTGTGACCTTTTGTGTGTAATATTTGTATCTTTCTCATATATGTTCTCTATGAATCTTTGTGTCGTAGAGTCTGTGATGCCAGTTGTTCCACAAGTCTTGATCGCTCTACTAAATGATAGCTATGTCTGAGCTTATGGCATGATCGAAGTGTTGCGTGCCGATGATCCATTCCGAGCACGCCTGCCAAAGGTTTTGGCCTGGGATTGGTAAACCCAGTAACCTTCGATTGTGTAGCATGACCAGTTGCACAAAGCTTCATTGTATAGTTCTGGGGTCGGGGCGCTACAAGTTGGTATCAGAGCAGGACTGCCTGTAGGAAACCCTTTCTATGGTCGATGTCGAGTCTAGTTGAAAATTATTTATAACCTAAAAATTAGTTGTGAAAACCCTCTTAGGATTCTTTTTATTCCTCATCCAACTCGCTCTACTCTGACATCTTATCTCAATTTGTTTTAAGCTTGGTGTCGAAGTTTAGGTTCTCGGGGTTGGGTTTACCGTCTGGTGTTTGTCTCGAGTCAGTTATTTCCGTTTGCTATTGCCGCGATGATGTGATGTCACCCATGGTTGACTAAATCTGTTTTGTGCTTGTGCTATCCTAATTCTCCATATCTGCAAGGACTCAAATGATCTATCCTAATTGTTTGGAGTTGATTACTAACTATGTCCTTGTTCCAACTCTTCAGAATGGCTCCCACCCGTCGTGGTAACCTCGGTGATCCTGATGCACCACCGCCACCTTCAATGGCGGAGGTCCTGATGGCCATCGAAGAGAACCAGCTGCGAAATGAGCGTCTGCTCGAGCAGTTGGTTCAACAAGGGGCTAGGAGGAACAACGACTTCAACACTCTCACCGAGTTCTTGCGGTCCCAACCTCCCACCTTCTCTGAAGCTACGAAGCCGCTTGATGCGGATGATTGGCTCCACGCTCTCGAACGCAAGTTCACGGCCTTGCACGTTCCGGTGGCGGAACAAGTCAACTTCGCCACCTACCTGCTGAATGGAGCCGCCGACTCCTGGTGGGAGAGCCATGTGTCGATGTTCGATGCTGGCCATGTCTTCACCTGGGCGGAGTTCCGCACCGCCTTCCGTGCGGCATACATCCCCAAGCCCGTCATGGACCTCAAGAGGAGGGAGTTCCTGGATCTAACCCAGGGACGCATGGACGTCCAAGCCTATGGGCGGGAGTTCAACCACCTCTCGCGTTACGCCCCCGGGACGTGACAAATGATGAGGACAAGCAATACCTCTTCCGCAAGGGACTCGCCCCTCGTCTCCGATACGAGCTCCTGCCTTTCAATTTCCATTCCTACCAGGAGCTCTACAACCAGGCTCTCACTATGGAGCAAGGTAGGAAGGAGCTGGAGGCTTCCAAGAGGCCAGCTCCCACTGACAACTAGAGCTCCTCTTCCTCTGAGGGCAAGAAGCGCAGGGTCTTTGTGCCCTTCAGCGCTGTACCTCGTGCACCCTTCGCGCCAAGGCCTTCAGGGTTCAGGCCACCTCCGCCTTGCCCAGCTACTTCGACCTTGGGTGCAGCTGGGAGTGGTTTCTGCCCTCAGCTTCCTCCACCACCACCGAGGCTCACTTGCTTCAGCTGTGGCCAGCCGGGGCACTACTCCAGGGAGTGTCCCCAGAAGGCACCGGCTACCGCCACACCTGCACCGGCTCCCTCTACACCAGCCGCCAAGTCCATGACCATCAGGCGTGGCCGCCTGAACCACATCTCGGCGGAAGGAGTTGAGGAGGACCCCGTAGTTCTCATGGGTACGCTTCGAATCAATGATTACCCAGCTTCAGTCTTGTTTGATTCAGGAGCATCACATTCATTCATATCCATAGCTTTTGCACACAACCATCAAATACCGTTTGTGAACATGGACTCCCCCCTAGTGGTCAAGACGCCAGGCTCTAGTTGGCACACTAACTGGATCGCTCCGGAGGTTCAGATTTCTATATGGTCAGTTCCCTTTCCATTCTCACTGATAGCCCTGAAGTCAAATGGGATAGATGTCATTATCGGCATGGACTGGTTAGTTAATACCAGGCCAACCTAGACTATGCTGCCAAGACTGTCACGGTGATCCACCCAACTTACGGGATAGTGCGATACTGGTCCCCAACTTCTGCAACTCCATCCGCAGCCACTCCTCTCTCTCCGGAGATTAGTCTATGGTTCCTGGAAGGAACCACACCGCCTGAAATGCATGAGGTTGCCGTGGTGTGTGATTTCCCCGATGTATTTCCGGAGGAATTGCTTGGCATGCCACCTGATCGTAGTGTGGAGTTTGTGATTGAGTTGGTTCCGGGAACCGCCCCAATTTCCAAAAGGCCCTACCGCATGCCAGCGGAAGAGCTAACTGAACTAAAGAAGCAACTTGATGAGCTGCTAGAAAAGGAATTCATCCGGCCGAGTAGCTCACCTTGGGGCTGCCCGGTCATCTTTGTGAAAAAGAGGGATACAAATGTTCCTCGGCTGGTTGTTGATTACCGCCCTCTGAATGCGGTGACCATCAAGAACAAGTACCCCATTCCTCGAATAACTGACTTGTTCGATCAGCTAGCTGGTGCAACGGTATTCTCCAAGATGGATCTGAGGTCAGGCTACCATCAGATAAAAATCCGAAAGGAGGATATTCCGAAGACGGCATTCACTACCCGTTATGGGTTATATGAGTACACCGTCATGTCCTTTGGCCTCACCAATGCTCCTGCTACATTTATGAGACTAATGAACTCCATCTTTCACAAGTACCTCGACAAGTTTTGTCATTAATTACATCGATGACATCCTTGTCTACTACAAAACCGAAGAAGAACATGCTGAGCATCTTCGGCTAGTTCTAACCAAGCTTCGTGATCACCGCCTCTATGCCAAGTTCTCCAAGTGTGAGTTTTGGCTGAAGGAGCTCATTTTTCTCAGTCATGTGGTGTCAGCTGCTGGAGTGGCGGTGATACCAGACAAGATTCAGGCAATCCTGGATTGGCCTACTCCCAAGTCTGTCAAAGACATCCGTAGCTTCCTTGGGTTGGCGGGTTATTACCGCCGATTCATCGAGGGCTTTTCCAAGATAGCCAAGGCACTAACTGACCTCCTCAAGAAAAACAAACAGTTTGTGTGGTCAGACAAAGCTGAAGAGAGCTTCCAAACTCTCAAGGTCAAGCTCACTACCACACCGGTGCTTGTCCTTCCCGACACCGACAAGGACTTTGTCGTCTATTGTGATGCATCACTCCAAGGCTTGGGCTGTGTTTTGATGCAAGAAGACCATGTTGTCGCCTATGCTTCACGTCAACTCAAACCACATGAGCAAAATTATCCGACTCATGATCTAGAGCTTGCTGCCGTGGTTCATGCTCTTAAGCAATGGAGGCCCTACCTGTTGGGCAACCGTTGTGAAATCTTCTCAGATCATCAAAGTTTGAAATATCTCTTCACCTAGCCAGATCTGAATCTGAGACAGAGAAGATGGTTGGAATTGATCAAAGATTATGATGTGACCCTCAACTATCAGCCCGATAATGCCAATGTCGTGGCCGATGCTCTGAGTCGCAAGGCCTATTGCAACACCTTGATGGTTGAAAAGGCACAACCTGCTCTCCATGAGGAATTTGCTAGGTTGAATCTGGAGATTGTTCCCTCCGGATATCTAGCTAACCTCGAGATCAAGCCTACCCTTGAGGATGAAATCAAGGCTGCCCTGCAAAATGATGCCGAAATCCTCGAGATCAAAAAGAAAATAGCAAATGGAAAGGCCAACTGTTTTTCTGTGGATGACAATGGTGTTGTCTACTTCGGTGACCGCCTAGTGGTGCCCAAGAGTGGGAACACAAAAGAGTTAATCCTCTCAGAAGCCCATGAGTCACCCAGCTCTATTCATCCGGGTAGCTCCAAAATGTACCAAGATCTTCGCCGTCAATTCTGGTGGTCTTGCATGAAGCGCGAGATCGCCGAGTATGTTGCTGAATGCGACATCTGTCGCCGTGTGAAAGCTGAACATCAAAGGCCAGCTGACACCCTTCGCCCCATAGACATTCCCGAGTGGAAGTGGGATGAAGTAGGCATGGATTTCATCACCGGATTTCTAAGGTCACAAAAGGGCAATAATGCCATCTGGGTCGACATCGACCGCCTATCCAAGGTAGCCCATTTCCTTCCGGTTCGCGAGAACTTAAATGCCAAGCAATTGGCTGAGTTGTATGTTGCCCGCATTGTTCCTCTCCATGGTGTTCCACTGAGGATCATCTCAGACCGTGGGAGCCTATTCGTATCCAGATTTTGGCAGAGTTTCCAAAATGCTATGGGAACCCGCCTCAATTTCAGCACAGCCTATCATCCTCAAACTGACGGTCAAACCGAAAGGGTGAATCAAGTTCTTGAGGACATGCTTCGGGCATGTGTTATCTCTTTTGGTAAGGGTTGGGAAAAGTATCTCACCCTCGCCGAGTTCTCCTACAACAATAGCTACCAAGCCAGTTTGCAAATGGCTCCCTTTAAGGTTCTCTATGGGAGAAAATGCCGAACCCCTCTGAATTGGTCCGAAACTGGAGAGAGGCCACTCTTCGGTCCTGATGTGATCAATGAGGCCGAGGAGAAGGTCCGTATCATTCAGGATAATCTCAAGGCTGCTCAATCCCGGCAGTTCCCAGCAGAAAAGCTACTATGATAAGCACCATCAAGAGGTCCACTATGAAATTGGTGACAAGGCCTATCTTCGAGTCTCTCCTCTCCGAGGCGTTCGTCGCTTCGGGATCAAGGGAAAATTGGCACCTCGCTATGTTGGCCCTTTCACCATCCTAGCCAAGCGAGGAGATCTCTCCTATCAACTCGAACTACCCGCCAACTTCCCGGATGTGCATGATGTGTTTCATGTCTCCCAACTCCGACATTGCTTCAAAGATCCTATCCGTGGGGTTGACCATCAGGTGCTAGACATCCAAGAGGATTTGACCTACCACGAGCATCCTATCCGCATCTTGGATGAAGCGGAAAGGAAAACCCGCAACAAGACCATCAAGTTCCTCAAAATCCAATGGTCTAACCATTCCGAAGAAGAAGCCACTTGGGAGCGAGAAACTAGTCTTCGACAGGAATATCCCGCCTTCTTTACTCAAGCCTAGAATCTCGGGACGAGATTCCTGTAAGGGGGGTAGAATTGTAACAGCCCTAGCTTTGTAATGAAAAATACGGAGAATTTTTCCACTGTTTGCATTCTTGTTTGCTTCATGGCATCCATATGAAATTGACATTTCTAACTAACCACATATGCAAGTAACTAAAATGGGGAAGCCCAACCTTCCCACAACCTCCAACCCAAATGCAATGCTCAACTTGGCAACAACTAAATGAACTTCCAAATTTTCTAGGAAGTTCCAAGTTTACCTTTTATAACCAATTCTCAAATTCCAAATATTATCAAATAAGGAATGAATTTGAGAATCCAAATTTGGTTCAATTCAAATCCTAATTTGAAACCTAGCTAAACCTTTCAAAAATTCAAACTAAATTCATGGGGAGCTTCAATATTATTGTGAGAGCCTCCATGAATATTTTCATTAATTTTGGAAATGCTTAAGGGCTCCAAATAAATACATGTTGGAAATTGTCAAAAATGATCTGATGGGTTGCAGCATAGAAAACAAAAATTTTCCTATGCGGCAAGCGGAATAAACCCCAAGGATCTAGATCTACGAGATGAAGATAGCGAAGGTGAGATCCAATCTCTTACCCTTGTAGATCAACAAACGCGTTTTGTCGGTGCAGGGGTTGGCTAGTCGATCCCCGCAACTAGACTCGTCTAGTCGCGAGGAGATGTATTATCCTCGAGATCCAATCCGGTGAAGTGCAGCAACGGGAAGCACCTCCGCGACGTCCACATGTACAGCTCGATGAAGACGTCAACTCCTTGATCCCGCAAGCGAGAGGACGTAGCCTTGATGATCTCAGCAGCACGACGGTAGTGCCGGTAATGATGACGATCTCCACGAGCAGGGCTTCGCCAAGCCAAGCAAGAGGAGAGGGAGAGGTGGAGGTGGCGCAGCACCCTAGGGTAAGGGAGGTGCGGCAACTCAAGGTGGAGGTGAGGCGGCGGCAGCCCTCCGGGGAAGGAGGGGTGCGGCTAGGGTTAGGGTGGAGAGGGGAGGTGCGGCTAGGGTTCTTGGGGCGGCAGCTCAAGGGGTGCCGCACCCCTCCCCCTTGCCCCCTTTATATAGGTGGCGGCTAGGGCTAGGGCAGGGGACGGCCGGCCCCCTCTTGCCTTGCCCCCCAAGTTGGAGTCCATCTAGGACTCCTCCTTGGGCCCCTTTCCTAAAGGGGTGGAGCCGGCCCCTAGTCCAACTAGGACTTGGCCGGCCCCCCTTCTTCCTTTGCCGCATGGTCCCATGTGGGCCTAGGTGGTGCGGCACACCAAGGTGGTGGCTGCACCCCTTTTGTCCATGTGGGTCCATCTAGACACTTCTAGAACCTTCCGGAACCTTTCCGGTACCCTGTAAATATTTTCGGAACTTTTCCGAAACCTCCGGAAACCACTTTCCATATATGAATCTTATTCTCCGGACTCCTCCGGAACCTCTCGTGACGTCCGGGATCCCATCCGAGACTCTGAATCACCATTCGTTCGTTTCATCATTTAATTCATCGCAAAACCTAAATTCATCGGAACATTAAGTGTGTGACCCTACGGGTTCGAGAATGCATAGACATGATCATATCAATAATTAATAGCGGGACCGGGATGCCCATATTAATTCCTATACACTCAACGAAAACCTTTTCTCGATTGAACCACGATGCCTGAGATTCAATTAATCTCATATATGATTCCCTTTGTCTCACGATATTTTACTTGCCCGAGATATAATCGTTGACATCCCCATGTCCACTTTTATCTCGTTACCGGCAAGTCCTCTTTACTCGTCCATAATATAGGATCCTCGTGATTACCACCTAATCACCTGTCTGCAGACTTTTGATGCTATATTACCGAGAAGGCCTGAAGATATCTTCTCCGTCACATGGAGGGACAAATCCCACTCTTGATTCATATCACCCAACAACCCACCATCGGAGATACCTGAAAGCCACCTTTATAATCACCCAGTTACGAAGTGACGTTTGATGTCCACAAAGTATTCCTCCGGCGAACGGGAGTGATATAATCTCATGGTCTAAGGAAACTATATTTGTCATATTAAAAGTGTTGACAACAAAACTTTTGTGACACGATTAATTGCAACTCTTTATTTGGGTCTTGTCCATCACACCATTACTCTTAATGATATGACTCCGTTATCAAGTGACTGTAACAAGTCCATAGTTAGGAAACTCTAACTATCTCTTGATCAACGAACTAGTCCTGTAGAGGCTCACTAGGGACTCCGGGTGTTTATATTCCACACATGTATTATGTTTCCATTTAATACAATTATAGCATGGATAATAAACTATTATCATAAACGTGGATATGCTTAATAAACCATTTTATTATTGCCTCTAGGGCATATTCCCAACAGTCTCCCACTTGCACTAGAGTCAATAATCTAGTTTACATTTTCTCGATCCAACACCCATGGAGTCTCACTCATGAAGTCTCAGTGCTGATCATGTTTGCTTATGGAAGAGGTTCTGTCCGTGCTCTGTACTTTACAGCTCTTTATGTCCTTTGCAAAAAATTTGTAACTGTCACCTACTTTGACATTACTTTATCATCACATGATAAACTTCCTATCATCCCATGATAAAACTCATTATCATATAATGTATATAATATGTTTGGTTATAGAGTGAGATATTCATATCCTTTTATGCCTATATGTATGATCAGTCAAATGGACTTTCTCATAACATATGCATCTGGAACTCACTCGATCTTGAAACAACTTTCTCAAACCAAAATATTATATCTTATTTCAATCCTTGAATTAATCATATACTCCTATATGTTGTAGACTTAACAAATCGACAGTGTAACTTTGCACTTCAATATTTCCGATCATGCTTTCGCTGCGCTGCTCTGACTCTCAGAGATCTCCAATTTAGTCTGGCTTTACGACTTCAACCAAGTCTACCATTTTCTAAATTCATCTCAATTTCATGAAAAATGATTCCTCACTCAACATGTTCTTACAATTAAGAACTTGGGTCACATATCGTCATATACAAACACATGGTTCCTATATGTTGAGACCTATGAACAATTCATAGTGAATTCCAACATATCCTCCAACCATCAATTTTGTACTGAGTTCTCAACTCAATGTTTCACCTATATGTTACAATGAGACGAACCGTTCTTCTCTTGTTTTATTTTGAACTCCTTCAAAACTTGTATAGGTTAAACATCCTGACTTTAATGTTTATCAAACTTAGCTATCCTCCATAGATACATTCATCTACATGAATATTTGACGTTCAAACTAACTTCATAAGTTATGCACTGGTCCATGACAACATTTACAACATTTACGAAATCTCCATTTCATTCAAACACGATGTTGTAAACTCCCACTCAAATATACACCATGCACATATTAAATTGTGAAGCCACTATGGCTCCCACTCAGAAATATGTTATCTTTATATTTGACCATGATTAATCAGTTCCCACTCAAACATATGTCACCACATATTTTGATTATGGAAATTAATTTCTGCTCTAACTTAATATATGTCACCACATATCTTAATTAGATCTCACTCAGTTTCTTATGCACTTTCTCGACAATTTGGACTCCTCCAAAACTCTTAACTCTTAAGATTCGAGAACTCATATACGAAACGCCAGCACCTTGCCAGCAATAAGTTTTATTTATTCTTTACAAACTCTTTGCAAAATAAATATGTGAAACATTCTTTTCACAAAATCAAGTAACAATTACTTTGTGATTTAAACTTAATATAGAATGACTTTTAGTCACTTTCGTATTTTAAAGTTTCTATTTCTTCTTTTGTAGTTTTGCAGGTATGTCTTGTTTCTCAAACATGACAAGTAAATCATGAATATTATTTTGCAACTTTTGAAAAAATTCATATTCTTGAAACCTACATCTCTTTAGACAAGCTAAACCAAAATTCAATGATCACCATCATTAAAATCTTTTATGTGTCAAGTTTTAACCAACATAGCACTTTACATATGTGCCACTTGATACACAAACATGCAAGGTTTAAGCTTTCTAAATTTATTCCAACAATTCTTTTATCCATGAAACCATTTCATGATAAAACCACTAAAACACACAACACAACCAAACACATTGGTTTGTTCCTTTTAGTCTCACATTGTGGAATCTCTATTCATAATCTCATATGAATATTCTACAAAACTTCATTTGCTTTGGTTTTTAATTATCTCATAATTATTGCAACCACTATTTCACATAACTCATATGCGAAACGCAAATCATTAAATAGATCCTTTATTTAAAACAGAGTGTTATCAAAATAAATCTAAATGATACAAATAAACCCTTAAATTCAAAACCCTTCTTTATGACCACATAATATCTAATATAATGTGACTACAATATTTTAGGTTTATCAAAACACTTTTGAATAATCTCTAAATATTGTAATTTGTGATAACACTTGTCACAAGTCACCATACTAAACAATAACTCAAATATTTTGTCTCTTTTGATGAAATAAAAAAGACTCAATTATCTTGTTAACTCAATATCCTTTACTTCCAAGGTCTCATTATGACATGAATAAATACTCCTATTTACTCATTCACGATAAGATAATGATGTCTCTCATTCACTGAAAAAATTCCACCAACACTTGTGTTTATTTTCCAGTTACTCATGGCATTTTCAGAAAATGGCATTTTTAATTATGCTACTTGGTGATGCGCATCAGAATACTCACCAACACTATAGCACAACTAAAACAAATCTCATCATTAAGTATTGGATATTTTAGCATGACTTTATTTTATAAGTGTTTAACTAATTATCGTTTAAATCCAACAAAGGACAATAATCTTATAACCGAAACGTGATCTCCAAAAAAGGATTACTCATGAAAATAGAACCATCACTTGTCTTTAACATGAATGACCGTCTCACAAACCGAGACTCACTAATTTAAGATCACACTTAATTCGATTACAAAACTCATTCAAATCCTCTAATTTAAAACGATAAATGTAGAAGTAGAACATCGCCTGCATCAACTCCTTGATTGCCATCTTCCCGCGAAATCCACTCAGTCCCTCCATGCACTTCTCAAACGGCGGGCCCTGTTTTCACAAAACAGCACAAGTATCAAATACTTAGCTCACCACAAGTGTAAATGGGACATTTAAACATTTATAACTAGTATATCAAAATATACCTTCTGCATTGACTACTTCTCCTGCTATGGGTTCCACTTTAACTCGACGCAGCCGAGAAATAAACTCACAGAAAGTGATCGAATCCCTTCCCATGACATAGTTCCTGACATAATCCTTATAGCTGGGGGGAAGCGACCGCAGCACCCCATCTATTGCCATCTCGTCAGTTATTTCATGGTTCCAAACATCCACCATAGTATAATACAGCCGGTGCATCTTACTTAGGTGTTGTTCCAAGCAAGTGTTTTCTTCCATCTTAGTTGAAAGAAAATCATCCAAGCATTCAAACCTTGCAACTCTAACTTGTGCTATGAACCTTCTTTTCAGCTCATCGACAATCTCCATTGTGCTCAAGTTTCCAAATTGTCTACCAAGGTTAGAATCCATGAAGGTGCATATCAGCCACTCGACTCTCAACTAGGTGGTCTTTTGATCGTACCTCATAGTCAGCAGTAACATCAGGGCATTTTTCTAAAGGTTCATCTATCACATAGAGCTCGCCATTGGTGTGTAGGGCTTCGCTCAGACGCATGTACCACTCAGCAAAGTTTGACCCATCGAGACGCAGCTCCTCAGCAAGAAACATACTACTGTAGTCGCCCATGATCTACAAGGATTTTGCAAAGACATCTTTAGGACACTTGTTTATGATAATTTTAGTTCAACTTAATCAAATTAATATATGAACTCCCACTAAACTCAACATCTCTCTGGTTGTTTAGTGACACACGATCCAAATCCACTACACCACAACCGATCATCACGTGAGATGATGTAGCTTCAATGGTGAACAACTCAGTGTCGATCATATCATTCATATGACTCGTGTTTAACCTTTCGGTTCCGTGTTCCCGAGGCTATGTCTGTACATGCTAGGCTCGTCAAGACAACCGTAGTATTTTCGCATGTGCAAACTGGCTTGCACCCGTTGTATGTGAACGTAGAGTCTATCACACCCGATCATCACGTGATGCTTCGAAACGACGAACTTTCGCAACGGCGCATACTAGGGGAGAACACTTAATTATCTTGATATTAACATGAGAGATCACCTTATCATGCTACCGTCGCGATCACATCTAAGCACAGCAATAAGGTGCACAAAAGGGATTAACATCACATGCAATTCAAAAATTGTGATATGATATGGACTTTCTTCTTATGCTTTTTGATCTCCATCTTCAAAGCACCGGTAAGATCTCCATCTCCGGCATGATCTCCATCATCGTGGCGCCATCACCATGGTTGTCCACCAACTATTGCAACTACAACTAATGCTACTCTTAGCAATAAAGTAAAGCAATCACATGGTGATTCATTGACACGCAGGTCACATAAAATAAAAGACAACCATATGGCTCCAGCCGGTTGCCGTACTCGTCGACATGCAAGTCGCGAAAAATTACAAACATGATCATTGCATACATTATCACAAATCACATTGGCCATATCACATCACTTGACCCCCTCTGCAAAAACAAGTTAGACGTCCTCTACTTTGTTTATGCAAATTTTACGTGGCTTGGGTCAACGAGATAGAACCGTTCTAATCTACGCAAAACCACAACGGTGATATAATAGTCGCTTATTTACTCATCCTTTTGAAAGGCCTTCCATTGAAAATTGCATCCTCACTAAAGCAAGAGAAACAGACACCCGCCAACCACTTATGCAAAACAAGTTGCATGTCAGTCGTGGAACCGGTCTCTCATGCGTGGACGAGTAAAGTTGGTCCGGGCCGCTTCAATCTCACAATACCGCAAAGATGCAAAGTGCACGCGAGAAGGTAGCAACATAAAATATCAACGCCCACAACTCCTTGTGTTCTAATCGCACCAACATCTATGAATAGATCTAGGCTCTGATACCACTGATGGGGTCGCAGCATAGAAAACAAAAAATTTCCTATGCGGCAAGCGGAATAAACCCCAAGGATCTAGATCTACGAGATGAAGATAGCGAAGGTGAGATCCAATCTCTTACCCTTGTAGATCAACAAACGCGTTTTGTCGGTGCAGGGGTTGGCTAGTCGATCCCCGCAACTAGACTCGTCTAGTCGTGAGGAGACGTATTATCCTCGAGATCCAATCCGGTGAAGTGCAGCAACGGGCAGCACCTCCGCGGCGTCCACACGTACGGCTCGATGAAGACGTCAACTCCTTGATCCCGCAAGCGAGAGGACGTGGCCTTGATGATCTCAGCAGCACGACGGTAGTGCCGGTGATGATGACGATCTCCACGAGCAGGGCTTCGCCAAGCCAAGCAAGAGGAGTGGGAGAGGTGGAGGTGGCGCAGCACCCTAGGGTAAGGGAGGTGCGGCAGCTCAAGGTGGAGGTGAGGTGGCGGCAGCCCTCCGGGGAAGGAGGGGTGCGGCTAGGGTTAGGGTGGAGAGGGGGGGGTGCGGCTAGGGTTCTTGGGGCGGCAGCTCAAGGGGTGTCGCACCCCTCACCCTTGCCCCCTTTATATAGGTGGCGGCTAGGGCTAGGGCAGGGGCCGGCCGGCCCCCTCTTGCCTTGCCCCCCAAGTTGGAGTCCATCTAGGACTCCTCCTTGGGCCCCTTTCCTAAAGGGGTGGAGCCGGCCCCTAGTCCAACTAGGACTTGGCCGGCCCCCCTTCTTCCTTTGCCGCATGGTCCCATGTGGGCCTAGGTGGTGCGGCACACCAAGGTGGTGGCTGCACCCCTTTTGTCCATGTGGGTCCATCTATACACTTCTAGAACCTTCCGGAACCTTTCCGGTACCCTGTAAATATTTCCGGAACTTTTCCGAAACCTCCGGAAACCACTTTCCATATATGAATCTTATTCTCCGGACTCCTCCGGAACCTCTCGTGATGTCCGGGATCCCATCCGAGACTCCGAATCACCATTCATTCGTTTCATCATTTAATTCATCGCAAAACCTAAATTCATCAGAACGTTAAGTGTGTGACCCTACGGGTTCGAGAATGCATAGACATGATCATATCAATAATTAATAGCGGGACCGGGATGCCCATATTAATTCCTATACACTCAACGAAAACCTTTTCTCGATTGAACCACGATGCCTGAGATTCAATTAATCTCATATACGATTCCCTTTGTCTCACGATATTTTACTTGCCCGAGATATAATCGTTGACATCCCCATGTCCAGTTTTATCTCGTTACCGGCAAGTCCTCTTTACTCGTCCATAATATAGGATCCTCGTGATTACCACCTAATCACCTGTCTGCAGACTTTTGATGCTATATTACCGAGAAGGCCTGAAGATATCTTCTCCGTCACATGGAGGGACAAATCCCACTCTTGATTCATATCACCCAACAACCCACCATCGGAGATACCTGAAAGCCACCTTTATAATCACCCAGTTACGAAGTGACGTTTGATGTCCACAAAGTATTCCTCCGGCGAACGGGAGTGATATAATCTCATGGTCTAAGGAAACTATATTTGGCATATTAAAAGTGTTGACAACAAAACTTTTGTGACACGATTAATTGCAACTCTTTATTTGGGTCTTGTCCATCACACCATTACTCTTAATGATATGACTCCGTTATCAAGTGACTGTAACAAGTCCATAGTTAGGAAACTCTAACTATCTCTTGATCAACGAACTAGTCCTGTAGAGGCTCACTAGGGACTCCGGGTGTTTATATTCCACACATGTATTATGTTTCCATTTAATACAATTATAGCATGGATAATAAACTATTATCATAAACGTGGATATGCTTAATAAACCATTTTATTATTGCCTCTAGGGCATATTCCCAACATGATCACATCATAAACCTGTGAATAAATGGGAATCTAAACATTTTCTTTGGGGCCCAAATTTTTTGTGGAGCCTCCTCAGGTTTTGAGAAACATATTTGAATTTTTGTGGAATTTTAGAAAATGTCTAAGTGCCCTTTTTAAATCACTAAAGTTGCTGGGGACCTCTTTGCAATTAATAAAATTGTGCCAGGGGGGTTTTCTGGAAAATTATTTTCATCTCCATAGTACGCCCGGCACTGGCGCCATGCCGGGGCACCCATGCTGGCGTGCCCCCCCTAGCGCGCGTGCCCCGTGGCCATGGTTGGCAAGGAGGATGCCCACGATGCCAGGTCCTCACCTGCCACCATTTTCCACCTGCTCCTCCCGTTCCCCTCTCTTTTTCTCTCCCGCGACTGACGCCGCCCGCCGCCGCTCGCCGCCGCATCGCCGTCATCCAGGGCCGTCCCGCGCTAATCGACGCCGGCAGAAAGCAGGCGCATAGAATCTGTTTTTGGACAGCAACACAATACCTCGCACTTTCAATGCATTAGAGGCTAAAATTTGCACGAAAAACCAAAAGAAAAAGATATAATGAAGTTGCTACAGAGCTAATAACTTCATGACTCAAGGAAATCAAAAAGCAAACTGAAAATAAAAGATGGGTTGCCTCCCAACAAGCGCTTTTCTTTAACGCCTTTTAGCTAGGCGCAATGCCAACTATCAAGTTTTTTCGGGATCAAAGGCATCATCATTCTTATCAAATTCATGAATTGTGGAACATGGAAAAGGACCTCCAGCAATACTATTAGTACCAATAATTGGTGGAGCAAAAGTAGTTTTACCCACTAGGGCTCCTCCCTTAAAATCCTTGGAAATTTGAGCTTCCTTCACCATCCTCAACTCCTCTTTTCCTGCAAATGATGTATTAATTTTAGTAGTATTCTTTGGCACAAATATAAATTTAGGTACTTTGGGGGCCGAAGCCTCTCTCTTTTTTAATTTAGATGGAGAAAAGGGTGCTCCCAAGATATCAATTGCTTCCCCCAATTTATCAATTCGATTAATAGCTCTTGTAGCTTCAAGGGACTTAATACTTTTAGCAATGTCTTTTAGGCACCCATCAAGCATGTTAATACCATCAAGAATTCCCTTATCTATTTCTCTTATCATATCCACACTTGGTACATTATCTTCTATAACTTCTATCCTTTGCATGACATGTTCTAAAGTGATTTCAATTTTACGATCATTAGTTAGTGGAATCCCCACAAGACCCTCTATAACATTAAAAGCTTCCAAAGCATTAATTCCTAGGAAGTTTCCACCTATGATAGTATCTAGGACATACCTATACCAACTTGTAATGCCAATATAAAAATTTCTAAGGAGAACAGTGGGCAATGGTTTTTTAGCGGATCTATGACGAGCATCATTAATTCTGTACCAAGCATCTTTCAAACTCTCCCCACCTCTTTGTTTGAAGGTGAGGACTTCGGACTCGGGTGTCTCAACAGGAGGAAAAGAACTAGTCATGAAGATAAGATAAAATAACAAGACAGCAATAAAGACTACACTAATTTTTTTTGGGTTTTAAAATTTTGAAACAGGAAAATAAACTAAACGAGATATAAAGCAAGCAAGACAAAAACAAAATAAAGAGATTGAGAGTATGAGACTCCCCTTGCTGTAGATCCAAAGTCCCTAGCAACGGCGTCAGAAAGAGCTTGCTGTTGTATTAAAATAAGTTGGGTGGTGCCCCAAGCGAAAGCGGAATTGCAGCTAGTAGCAGTTTTCCCTCGTTTAACGAACCGAGGTTTATCGAACCAGTAGGACTTTGAAATCAACAACGAGGTGAATGTTGAATATATCTGGCGCTTGACCTTCAACAGACGTGGACCTGCACACACTCAACCAAAATACTTTGCCCCCAACAGCGGAAAGGTTGTCAATCTTTCCGGTCTCACAGAAAACAAAGCGGTTAATTGTATGATGAAATATGAAAAGTGACCAGAGGAGTAATGATGATTAAAAGAAAGTAAATGAGGTTGTAAACAATGTAAAAAGATGGACCGGGGGCCATGGGTTCACTAGTGGAGTCTCTCAAGTAAATAAAATATGCATGTAATGGGTGAACGAATTACAGCTAGGCAATTGATAAGATCATGACACAAACCCAATTTAGCTATGACAAAAAGGACATGATAATACTTATGGAGGCATCACGACAAGGAACAAAGACCATTGAGTCCAACTGCGTCTTTGTCTAAAAAGTCCACCGTGGGATCGCTATCCAGCCTGTCACCCAAAGGTATTAAGTTGCAAGCAACAGACAATTGCAGTAAGTAAAGTGCATGAAGTAAGCAATACTAATATCAAAAGAGACATTAACACCGCTGTTTTACCCTTAGTAGCAATAGCACACCCTCGCCCTTAGACGTTTATGTCACTCGTGCCCAGGAACAAAAGGGGGCATGGACCCACTATCTAGCATAAATACCCTCTCTTGGAGATACACACAATCACTTGGCCAAAGTAACTACGCACATCGGAGAGCATGCAAGAATATAACACTTCTAGGAAAGTAGCTATAGGTGGAAACCCTTTTAGTGACGCACCTATTTGCCATGCGCCACAGAAATTATTTCTGTGGCGCACGTTGTTTCGGTGCGCCATAGAATTTCAAAATTCTGTGGCGCACCGAAACAACGTGCGCCACAGAAAGTCAGGTTTCTGTGGCGCACGGGGCTGGTGCGCCACAGAAATATGACATTCTATGGCACACTATCACCCGTATGCCACAGAAAGTCATATTTCTATGGCGCACCATCCCCCGTGCGCCACAGAAATGCTTCTTTCTGTGGCGCACCCAGTTCCGTGCGCCACAGAAAACCGCATTTCTGTGGCGCACCCCTGTCCCGTGCGCCACGAATAATCGAAATATCTAGATCTGGATCTGGCCAGATCACACTGGTCAACCCCACCACGCACCCGGCCCGCACCCCCTACCCCATCCTCTCTCCTTCTTATCCTCTCACGCACGGCCGCCCCATCCTCTCTCCTCCTTATCCTCTCACACGGCCGACGACAAATGGTGGAAGGAGGCGAGCGGCGCGGACTTGGCGACGGCAAAGAGGGCGCCGTACCAAGCACAGCCACCAAAGCCCGGGCACGGCCACCACCACCGGAGAAGCAGTGGCTCGGGGTCCGGTTCCGGCTCCTCACTTCCGGTCCCTCTCCTGGAGCGTCTCCAAGTCCTGGTCCACCTTGCGCCAGCAGCAGGCCATCGGGGGCAACCTCCCAGTCCCCTGCGCCAACGACATCGTCGCCACGGCCGGGCTCGCCTCCGCCGTGTACACCATGGGCGCGGTGCTCTTCATGACCTCCTGGGTGTTGGATCCCGAGCTGCCCGAGGTCATGCACAAGACCTGGCCTCTTCTCCGAGCGGACCGCCGCCACCGTGAGCCCCCTCGGTCTCAAGCACGGCGCCGGCTACCTCAGCGGCTTCCTCGGGCTCGTCGCTCTCCCGGCTCTTCCTTGCGCTCCAGGGGACGGTGGGCGGGATGAGGAAGAGGAGGACGCGGCAGAGCGCGTAGGCGGTGGCGAGCACCAGCAGCGTCCACCAGGAGCGGTGAGATGGCATCGGAGGCGGTACGGGTGGGGCTGCGCGGCTGCGGCTGTGGGCCGTATTTTTTTTAAATAAAAAACGAGATTCTATGGCGCATGGTTGCATAGTGCGCCACAAAAACCCTGGCTATTTCTATGGCGCACCAAGCCCGTGTGCCAAAGTAAAAAAAATTAGTGGCGAGGATTCTGTGGCGCACCGCCCGTGCGCCACAAAATTCCAAATCCGTGTGCCACAGATAGGCCTTTCTGTACTAGTGTAAATTAGTCATATAAGAGTCATACACAATCTGAACATAACTTCATCATCCATCGGATCCCAGCAAACACATCACATAGCATTACAATAATTGATCTTGATCATGTTAGGCAGCTGACAAGATCATAAGACATGAAGCACAAGAGAGAGAGAGACTACCAACTAGCTACTGCCATGGACCCGTAGTCCAAGGTGAGACTACTCACAAATCATCCCGGAGGAAGGCATGACGATGAAGAGCCCTTAGGGATCGATCTCCCCTCCGGTAGAGTGCCGGGATCAGCTTCAGATTGGACCCCGAACTAGGGTTTTTGGTGACGGCGCGTCGGGGTCGAGTTTCTAGAAAATAATGGCCGCCTCGACGTTTTTAGGATAAAAGGCAATTTATAGGCGTCGGAGGGGGCCGAGGTGAGGTCCCATGGGCAGGGGCGGGCCCCACCCGCGGGTGACCCCCAGGCCGCGGCAGGGGGCGCCTCTGCCCTGTGGGCCTCCCCTCCGGCTCTCCTTCGGACTGGTACTTCGTCGTGGCAAATAAAAATTCCCCGTAAATTTTCGTCCAATTCCGAGAATATTTCCATAAGTAAATTTCTTAAACAAAAAGACAGCAAAAACAGGGAACTGGCACTTGGCAACTTGTCAATAGGTTAGTCCGACAAAATGCATAAAAATGATATAAATGACAGTAAAAACATGTGACAATATCACAAAACTAGCATGGATCACTCAAAACTTGTAGATATGTTTGAGACGTATCACTCATGTACACACACTTTTAGGTTTGTGAGGTGCACAAAGCACATCACTCCCCCAAAATGGGATAGTCCATTAATATCTCAAAGAGCCAAATGAAACCCACACAAGTTCCAATAAAGCTCAACACAAAGTTACACATACATGATACAGAACTATCATACACAACTTTGAATAACAAGACAAGTAGGAAAGTAGCGTATCATATACACGCACATGCTAGGAACAAAACTAACACATGCAAGGGAGCAGACAACTTTCAATGTATATATGAATTAAATACAAGTTACTGCAAGGAGGAAGCATTGGATATGAGATAGAGCAATATATTCCAATTGACTTGGCTTGAGGAAATATAACCTTGAAGATCCCTTAATTCTTCAAAAGTAGCCAAGTCTCCAATGTCCTCCACAACACCTATTGATCAAGTTGAAGCTTGTTGGTCCCCAACCAAGTTGGGTCCTAAGAAGTTAGTCACAATAGGCTTGGTAACCCAAATGGTTCTTTTCTTGACACCACTTTGAGTCCCCGCATATTTGGCAAACACATTGCCAACTCTATCCTTTCTAAGAGAATAAGCATCATCAATTAAGATGGGGTTGGATAGGGTACCGTTAGTGCATGAAGAAGCAAAATGACCCTTGCCACGGCAAAGGTAGCAACATCGACTCTTCTCTTTCTTCTTAATAGGCTCATCAACTTAAGGAGCATTGGCTTGAGTCTTCTTAGGAGGTGGTCGTTGTTCAACTCTTGGTTGAGCATGAGATTGAACAAGAGGCCGCTTCCCTAGTTGCTTCTCACTAAGAGGCTTCTTCTTCATTGGGCAATCCCGAACATGGTGCCCTTCTAGCTTGCACTTGAAGCAAATGATCTTGGCCGGATTCTTGATTTGAACTTGGCTCTTCTTCTTCTTAACCTTGGACTTGTTCTTGTTGTTGGAGTTGAATCCAAGTCGACTCTTGTCATTGGGGGATTGTTGCAGACTCAACATGTTGTCAAGTGCACTCTTCCCTTCATGACGCTTTTCCAAGCCTTTCTTCAAAGAAGCGACTTGGGCCTTGAGGTCTTTTATTTCCTCTACATGGTTAGTGGTAACAAAAGCACTAGAGGAAGTAGAAGTTTCATTTTTATAGCAACAAGGCAAGGAAAGTAATTCATCACATGATGTGCCAACATTTTGAGTGGATGAACTACTAGGACTAGCACATGGCAATATAGCATTTTTAATTAAATTTGTGCTATTATCCACATGAGGCTCTTCCTCAAGAGCATCCTCTAACGATGCCTTTTCCATAGTATCCTCTCTTTCAATCCTTCCCTTTTCTTCAAGGCTTGCTTCCAAAGCCTTAATAGTATTCCCGCGCTCAACAAGGGTGCTCATGATTTCATGGAGGTTATCACAAGCATTTTTATTCTTTGAAAGAGCCTTAAGAACCATTAGACCTTTATTATGAAGGAGAGCATCATCATTTGTTCATCATCATTATCATGTTCTTCATCATTATTATTATTGTCATCATCATTACTATTTGAAGATTTAGCCATATGGCAATAAGTGGTGGATGAAGAAGAACACTTAATTAAAGAACTACTCTAGTTCACATCTTGTTCCATAGCAAATTGGGTTTCCTCTACATTATTAATCATACAAGATTCAGAGGGAACACAAGCATTTTTATCATGGCAACAAGCTAATGCAAGCATATCATCAAGAGATTTATCCATGCAATTTTTGGATGATATGCAAGGACTATCAACACTAGCATGTATGACATTTGGAGTGCTAGAAGAGTTTAAGTCCAAAGATATAGTATTGCAATGAGATAGAGATGAAGTATAATCAATAGAATATTCACCATCAACAAAGCAATTTCTATCACCACTCACCATATCATTACCTTGTGACAAATCACATGTTGGTGAAGTGGATGAAGATTAGAACTCATCACGGCCAGAGGTGGAGGGAGAACAATCATCCTCAATAGTGTTGGATACTCCATATTTATCTTGAAGCTTGGTCCAAAGCTCATGAGCGTTCCGGAGAGGCATGATTGACTTAAAAACTACAACACTCACAAATTTGCAAAACTCATTATAAGCTAGAGCATCTAGATATAAGTTTTTCTAATCCTCTAAAGTCGTACTTTCATAATCCTTTGGAGGAGAAAAACCTATATCTAAGATACGCTCAATATTGGGGTCCAAGACCCGTAAGTGACTAAGCATATGAGTTTTCCAAACATTAAAATTTGTGCCATCGAATATAAAAGTGTGATCATGCACTAATCCTCTAAACGACATCTTTACTCTCTAGGCGGTAAGCCAAACAAGAGTGCCCAAGGCTCTGATACCAATTGAAAGAACAAATGATACCTTGATGTCGCCTAGAGGGGGGGGGTGAATAGGCGATTAAAACTTTTCCAGTTTAAGGCTTGATAATTGCGGAATAAAACTATGTGTTTAAATTAACAAGCCAACAACCTAATTATACTAGGTTCACCTATGTGCACCAACAACTTATGCTAAGCAAGGCAAGTAACAAGGTGATAGCAAGATATAACACTTCAAGCACGAAGGCTATCACAATGTAAATTGCATAAGTAAAGAGCTCGGTTATATAAATAACCGAGGCACGCGGAGAGGAGGATGTATTCCCGAGTTCCTCCTTGTTAAGGGAGTACGTCTCATTGGAGGGGTGTGAGCTCGCCACAAGAGGACTACTCAAGATGCCACAAAGGCCTCACCCTATTCTCCGATGAAACGCACCCAAGGATTTGGTTCACCTTCCACTATCGGAATCCTTCAAGGCGGAATCCAGAGCCTTTAAACCGTTCTTGGGGCACACACCCACAACTCAATTGGGGTCTCCCAAATCTTGGCCGAAGCTTCACAACTCGAAGTCTTCGTGACACCACCAACCGTCTAGGGTACACAATGCACCCAAGAGGCACAAGCTCCTGGGAACACAATGCACCCAAGAGTAACAACCTTCTCAAACTTCAATCTTCCATGAATCCTCGTGGAGAGCACAAAGCTATGCAACAAATGCAATGGCAAGAACACAAGAAGTGCTCAAATCCTTCACTACCAAATCCCACCAAAAGCAACTAATGCTTCTGGGGGGGAGAAGAGAGGAAGAACAAAGAAGAACTCAACAAATGAATATCCAAGATCTAGATCCAAAGGGTTCCCCTCACTTAGAGGAGAGATGGATTGGTGAAAATGTAGATCTAGATCTCCTCTCTCTTTTCCCTCTAATTTGAGGCAAGAATCATGGAGGAATAGAGAGAAAAACAAGCTTCAAGAGGTCAACAATGGGGGGCAAAGACTTGCTAGGAAGCTCTGGTCACTTTGGGGAAGAAGGGGGCCTTTTATAGGTCCCCACGAAAAAGAGCCGTTGTAGAAAACTTACCCCGGAAACTCCGGTCTGCCCAGGCCGGAGACTCCGGCCCTACCGGAGACTCCGGGGTAATTCCGGGGTGTCTCCGGACAGGGCAATAGAGACGCACCACCCTTTCGACGAAAAAACAAAGTTTCATACCGGAAACTCCGGTCTAGGGCCGGAGACTCCGGCCTATAGAAAAACTGCAGAAACAGCAAAACGAAAACTGCAATAACTTTTTCACCCGGACTCCGATTTCGATGATCTTGGGCTCGTTGGAACCGCAACGAAGAGCTCTACAAGATCATGCAGAGAAACATCATAGTCCAACAATGGAGAATAAAACCAAATGTAGAAAGGTAAACCTTCTCTAAAAAGGAACAATCGGTAAATTCTCCAACAAAAAAAACCAACAAGTTTTTCATCAAGACTCCGTTTTCTATGATTTTGGGCTTGTTTCGAAGATAATCACAAGCCCTACAAGATTATGCATATACACATCATAGTACATCATGTGAGGAGGAAATCATAAAGAGACAGTTTGACCTCTCTTAGAAGAGACAAACCGGTAAAACCTCCAATATCAAAAACGCAAGAAGATATTTATGAAATCCGTTTTTGATGAACTAGAGCTTGGTATGGAGATGAACACACGCTCTAAATTCTCACATGGATAAAAGCCAAATAACAACCAAGAAAGATGATGCGCCAAGTATGCAAAGGTTTGAGCTCTCCACAAAGATGCGATCAAGTTACTCACTTGAGAGCCCTCTTGATAGTACGGTTATCTATCCTATAACCCGGTCTCTCAACTGACATCATGAGACCGGTAAAATAGAAAACCTATCAAGATCATACCTTTGCCTTGCGCATAATCCACTTGAGCTAGATGATGACGATCTTGACTCCCTCAAGTTGGACCATCTTTCTTGATTGTGCATGCTAGCACATGCTTGATGAAGACTTCTTCAAATTCTCCCCCATACATCCCATTATGGGACAGCCTTGCTAAGCTCCGTCTTCATGTATCCACTTGCACTTCATCTTCTTCTCTTGATGTATATGATGGCTTGGTCATCATATACTCTTCTAGAGTCCAACACATGAACTCCAATCTTTTCCCATGGACAAGATCTATAAAGATATCTCAATGTAAACATTAGGCCATAGAGATTGTCATTAATTACCAAAACCACACATGCGGCCAACCATGCACTTTCACCAAGTCCGCTCTCTAATATAATAATAATAATAGTATATATAGTATTAACTCAACTAAACAGGAACTGGTTCCTGTTTAACTAAACGGGGAATCAAGTGAACTTCCGCGCGACTGCTAAGTGAACTTCCCGACCCGTAGTGATGTGAACTGCCAGACGGAACATACATTTTGCGGACAGTATTTCTAGCGCGATATTCCGACCACTTACCGGAACGATGCATGCGATATACCGTTAGATAGCTACGGAAATTACCCAAATTTTTTACTTTAACAGGTTTTCCCAATTAGCTATGATTTTAAAACAATCTTACATATACTAACACTATTTTTCCGAACTTGTCATTTTTTTATGTATTTTGTTCGTTATTTTTAAATCGTTCGTCTGATTGATGCATATAATATGGCGTTGGAAAGCTATCGAAAAGACGCAAACTTTGCTATCTCAAACAATTTTTCTAAATTCCTTAAGTTTTAAGAGCAGTTTTTTAATATACATTTTTCTGCTTTTCGAAATTCTCGTTGTTTGCCTGGTTTTTACGTTCAAACTGAACCTATGCGCCTTACAAAGTGAACTTTTTGAAGCTTTCTGTGTGAACTTCCATTTCTAACTTTTTCAAGTGAATTATTTTGTATATGGTAACTTCTAAAAATTCTTCAAGTGAACTTCGTTTTATAGAAATGTGAATCTCTTTGTTACTCGTGAATGGATTTGATTCTTTTGTGAACTAAAATTTGGACCTCCGTGATGGACGATACATTTTACAAGTCCGTCGTTGTTTTGAACCTATGTGAATAAAAAAATGTGAACTTTTTTGCATATATATTTAAAATTAGAAAAGTGAACCGTTTTTGTTTTCGTAGTGAACTTCTAAACTTTAATTCTCTGAACTTTTCTTTCATTTTCTTTTTCAAGTGAACCTTCTATAGTTTGATATTGAACTTCAGTAGTATGATTTCTAAATATTCCGAGAAAAAGTATTTTGAACTTCGGAATTAGTAATAGTGAACCCCTCATTATTTAAAATTTGAACTTCTTTCAATCGTATGAATCGAACTTTTTTGTCAACAAAAGAAGTGAATCTCCCCACCGGACAAATTGACCTTTTATTTGTCAACAAAAGAAGTTGGCTTGTATTTTTTCTGTAAAAAAGATGAACTTATGGACTTTGAAGAGTGAACTTTTTTTTGTGTTCTCAACTTCCGTACCGGAGCATGTGTTCGCAACTTCCGTACTGCAACTCCAGAGCGGACACGATCACACGACGTTCTCCATGGCGAGACGCAGCTGTGGCAGTTCAGACTGATGTAGTTCGCTGGCAGTCAAGAGCAGCACAAAGCGCGGTTCAGAGTTGAAGCTCTCTACAGTTCAGCAGTTTCTACACCGGCAACGTTGAACTCCTAGAGCATGTATCCATGGCTCCCTCGCGGTCATGGGGCGCACGCCGCAGTCAACCACGTCGGACAAGCAGCGGCGCGTGGTGGACTTCATGGCGAACCCCGACTGACTCCAGCTGGAGGGCTTGCGTGAACCTCCCGGTCCGGGGCGTCGATGCAGGTGAGCCCCCCGCGCATGCTTGGAAAGGGAGGAGTTCGGTGCCGGCTCCACGTACTGCACTGCTGGAGAGGAAGCAGATGGCCTCCCGGCTGGTGGAGCACCGGTGCAGGATGGCAGAGGAGGGTAGGGACGCGGCCGGCCAGGCGCGTGACTGAAGGGGCATGGGCGCCGCCGTCCAACCGCGGGAGAGGGGAAGGAAGGGGCGCGGCGGAGGAGGGCAGGGGCCAGCGACGCAAGAGACGGCACACGACAGGAGGTGGTCGGGGCGGCGCGTGGCGGGAGGTGGTCGGGGCGGCGCGTGGCGGGAGGTTGATGGGCGGCGCGCGGTGGGAGGTGGTCGGGGCGGCGCGAGCCGGGAGGTCGTCGTGGTGGCGCGTGCGTCGAGGTCGCTGGGGCGGCGCATCTGGTGGGTCGGGAGTTGTATGGGGGTGGGGAGCTCGATGCTGGGGAAGGAAGATGGATCAGGCATCGGTGTGGTTTGTCTCGGGTGGGGTCAGCTTGGACCGGGTCGGCCTGTTCCCCTAATTAGCAATAGTTCCCTGTTTAATTAAACATGGAATCTTAAGACATTCTAAGGGGTAGGTTCATGTTTAGTTCTGCCCTAGTATATATAGTATATATTATTATATTATATTATCTATTATATACTTAAGACAATAGAAAAAGAAGCTACCACATTAATCCACATAGGCTAGAATATTATCACTAGTGGAAAAAGGCCCATTGGTCCCGGTTCCAAAGGGCCTTTGGTCCCGGGTTAATCACCGGGACTAAAGCCTCGGGACTAAAGGGGGGGGGTGGCCTTTAGTCCCGGCGGTCCAGGAACCGAGATTAAAGGGCCTCCACATGGGCGCGGTGGGGGTGCTCCGGGCCGGACCCCTTTGGTCCCGGTTGGTATTACCAACCGGGACCAAAGAGTTTCACATTTTTTTTTGTTTTAACCAAATGCTTTTTTTTGGGGGGGGTTTAACCAAATGCTTTTTTTTCGGGGGATTTTAAATCAATAGGTGCCGTGTCGTGCCGTGTCATGCCGTGTCGCCGTGTCCGGTGCCGTGTCGTGCCGTGCCGTGTCAGTGGTACTACCATTCATATTTGATTCATACATACATACATACATAACGTTTCTCACACGTCGAGATCATGTTTCATATATACATACATAACGTCACACGCCGACATAATGTTTCTCACACATCGAGATGATGTTAATTACATGTCCTCGGGCAAAACAAAATTTGTTGAGTGATAAAATTCTCCATCTCTCTTCAGGACCGCGGAGTTAAAAAATCCCGCAATTTCCTCTTGAAGTGCTTTTAGGCGCTTCGATGGTATGAGCTGGTCCCGCATTCTCTCCATCTAGATCAATATGAATATGTGAGTTGTTTATAACTATATATATATGAAATCATAATAAAATAATTTATGGATGGAAGTCAACACAATATGCATGGTAATAAAAAGTGAGAAGAGTGTATACATACATCACGCGTTCTTTGTTCTCTATCCCGCTCAGAGACAAAAGAGCGTATGTACTCGCAAACATAGAATCCACATAAATGTGTCCCAGTTTCCTGCCTCAGACACCACTTTACAAAAAAATAGAATTTAATCAAATAATAGTGAAGCTTCATAATGGTATTGAAACTAGAATTAAAGAGTTGCTTCATAATGGACCTATATATATAGTACTACTTACGTTGGTGGTATAAAAATACAGCTCCGGTTTCCACTCCCCTAGAACGATCTTGATGAACCGTTTCCAAACACTGCCCGCCAATAGAAAAATGATTAAAGAAGTTATTGATTAGTTGATATCTGAAAATGAATGACAGAGGTCGATATAGAGCGATAATGATTGAAATTACCTCTGGAGCATATCTTGAATGCGTTGGTACTTTTCCATTGGTTTCCTTAGCGAGTCCATGACTTGAACGACTCCTTGGTCAACTCTAATGATTAGCAGAATCCAGTGGAAACTGCGCACGTTCATATGTCAATGACTCATCGGTTACACTAAAGATATGCAAAGCAAAATAGAATGGGTAGAAGGTAACACTCACTTGTTGACGTAAGGAAAAAGTATTTCTCCGCAAGTATTTTGGTTCACTAACCAATTGACCAAGCTATCCTCGGTGGTCTTCCAATTGTATTTTACGGTCCCTTCATTAACATAATTTGGGTCAATGAACCCAGTGTCATAGATGCCCTTTTTTCTGCATTCAACAATCATCATTCTACAATACAAAAGAATATAGTGAGATAATTAAAGGCAATGAACGTGCAGAGCTGAAGACTTAATTAAATTGCAGAAATAAATCACATACAAACAATAGGAACTGACGATGACTTTGTCGAGGGCATCTTGATTGAATAACTGAAATATTTCCGAAAACGGAATATATAACAAGTCATCGTGAAGTAATGCTTTTCTTATAACTCACCCAGAAAGCTTCATGCCCAGCCGCTACAGCTTTCTCGTACCAGTGATGCAATCGACGCAATTGGTATGATAGAGAACTGATCTCCTCAGGTCTGACCAGGGACTTCCCGGGTTTATATGTCCATGCATACTGATACTGTTGCTGTGGTTGTACGAGCTGGGCAACTGTTTTAGTTGAGATCACCTTCAGCGGGGATATCGACTTTTTTGCCTGATCTCCGAGCTGGGCCACTTGTTTCCCGCGTTTTGCAGCATAGAACTGCTCCTTCTTTAGTCGATCTGCCGCCTCCTTGTCCTCCTTCATCTTCTGCTTCTTTTGGAGATAGGCAGCCTTCTTTTCCTCGGCCTCTTGACTAATTGTCTTCAGCATGACACGATCATAGTCATCTGCCAATGGAGGTGACTTTGGCCGGGGATTCCTGAAAATTTTCACAAATCTCTCAACTTTTTCTGGATCCAGTTTCTCTCTAGGCGGGGGCCGTTTCGGAGCTAACTGTTCTGTAATATGGGCACGCACCGATTCCTCGAGCTCCTCTGGAGTCAAGTCGTATGGTCTCTTTGGAAGAGGCTTTAGCAACTCGCGTTCCGCTCGAGATAACTTATCTGCACGCGTCGACATGAAGGATAGTTTCCGCTTTGACGAGAAGGTCTTTTCCCGGGGCGGAATCGAAGGACGGGACGTCACGCGCGATGGACTCGCGACGGATGGGCATCGAGGGANATGGATCTTCATGTGAGGAAGATATATCTTGGGGGATGAATCTTTAGGTGGGGGAGATGGATCTTTAGGCGGGGGAGATGGATCCTTAGGTGGGGGGGATGGATCCTTAGGTGGGGGGATGGATCTTGCGGTGGGAGGGATGGATCTTGACGTGGGGGGGATGGATCATTAGGTGGGGGGGATGGATCTTGAGGTGGGGGTCTGCTGCTGGATCGAGGAGTCAAGTTCGGAAACACGATGTTTTCCTTGTTCCAGAGAGCGATACCCTTCTCGACTTCTCCCAGTGTCTTCTCGCCGTAACCTCCGGGAATGTCAAGTTCCAGATTAGCATATAACGGCACAACTTGATCCACCCCGACACGAGCATAGCCCTGTGGAATCCCTTTGAGATGGTAGCTTGCTCCAACTTTATCTTTTTTAAGGCCACCCCGTTTAGTGTACACAGCCGGAAATCTATCACAGATTATCCCAACTAATTATATCCAATGGCACGAAAGTATCTACTTTGGCGCCATGGGTGCACTTAGCAATTATTGACGGCAGACAACGTTCTGCCAGCAGACGAAAATTCCCCAGTCCGCCGTCCGTGCAGTCTGCCCATGGAGGGGGAAACAGAATCTGCACAGCGCCTCCTCTATCCAGATTAGATCGCCCAGTTCCCACGAGTAGCCGCCCTGCCCCGCCGGCCGCCGCCGCCTCCCCACACGATGTTGCTTGACCCGCGCCTCCACCATCCAGCTACCTCGGGCGCCCCCATGATGACTATACAGAGCCGTTTGGATGAGAGGGAGATGGCCTCCTCTCGCCTGATGCCCGGATGGTGGAGGATGGCCTAACGGCGCTCCTCCCCTTGCGCCGAACGGGACGCCAAACGTCGCTGCTGCCGCTCCTCTCCTCCACCCACGCATTGCGCTCCGACTGTTCTGGGACGAGGTAAAGACTGCCGTCACCGACGGCTACTACTCCGTGCAGGTCGGGTACCACAACGTTCACGAGGATAAGCTCCCCCCCGGAGCTGGGCCACCTCGGCAAGGCGGGCACGCCGGCACTGCGACACCTGCAGGAGTTCCAGCTGGTGGCCGTCGACGCCTTCGACCGCAGCCAGGCGCTCGAGTTCAGCGAGCTCTTCAAGGAGGGAGATCTTATCGACCTCTTCGCAAAATCCATATGAAAGGGATTCCAAAGTCAGTAATGTCTCATTCTCTCTTGAGCCGCGTCTGACGACCTGAAGATTGCAGTACGGACATAGCAATGTCATTTTCTTTTAATGTCGCTAACATTTATTTCAATGCTGGTGGTAAATCGAGTCTGATGATTGGCAGCATCTACATTTCGTGTATTCAGAATTTTCTACAGGTTGAGAACATTGATAGCTTGTGACATGCCCATGGTCCGTTCCCCATTTATTTTTCTCAAGGTTAAGAACAATGAGAGCTTTTAACATACCCATGGTTCATTTCCCTTGATGTAATTGTCTGATGGTTAAGCATATTCATATAGCTTATGACATACCCATGGTTCATTTTCTGATGGCTTATGCTCTTTCATTATATTGGCAGCTTCTTGTTACTTTTAGAAGATCATCTAGTCTAGAAACACTCACGGTAGAACTATTAGGGTTTAGCCCTTTTCTGATGCGAGAGAGAGAGAGAGACCGAGAGAGGGAGAGAGAGAATGATGAGCGTGTACCTTCTCCTCCTTGTGGTGTCGAGCTCGAGGAGCCGGACATGGTGGTGTGTGTCCGGCGATGGTGTAGTAAGTGGGAGTGAGGTGGTGGTGTCGGTGAGTGGTGGCGGTGGTGCTTCCCGTCGGCTCACGCTAACCCTATATCGGATAGGGATGTCGGTGGGGGGCGACGGCGCACGGTCAACCTCGTGACTCGTGCAGGCCGGCCCCCCCACCCTTTATATAGCGCAGCGACAGGGGCCCACCATCCATAACAGAACGGGCGCCTCCGATCAGGGCGCGGTCAAGGGTTCGTGCGAGCCGTTGGGCTCGTGCGGGTAGAGATCAATCCAACATTCTCCCCCTTGATCTCAACTTTACTTTTAACTTTTACTTTGCTCGTTTCATGACAAGTCGATACATAGAGCATGTTTCATCGTCTCATCTCAATTGCTGATAGAATCAGACAGCCACAATATACCTCTTTGTTTTGAAACAAATTTTTTTACTTTTGGGCCTCTTATGACCCAGGAATCATAGTCTCTACCTTAAACCCATGCCGGCTAAGTGTTCCTTGAACACATTGGGAGGTAAGCATTTCGTTAGCGGATCCGCAAGCATATCCTTTGTCCTTTATGCTCGAGACTTATAGTGTGATCCTGGATTTTGTCTTTCACAACATAATACTTTATTTCTATTGGCTTTGTAGCATTACTCGACTTGTTGTTGTAAGCGTAAAATACTGCGGGCTGGTTGTCACAGTACATCTTTAGTGGTTTGTCAATATAATCTACCACTTTTAAGTCGGGTATAAATTTCTTTAGCCATATCGCCTGCCCCGTGGCCTCATAACATGCTATAAATTCTGCATACATCGTGGATGATGCAACTATTGACTGTTTGGAGCTTCTCCACGAAATAGCCCCTCCTGCGAGAGTAAAGACGTATCCACACGTGGATTTTCTATCATCTTTATCCCCCACAAAATCTGCGTCTAAATACTCTCTTATCTCTAGGGAATCAGATCTTTTGTATGTTAGCATGAGGTGCTTTGTGCCTTGCGCATAACGCAATGCTTTCTTTGCCATCTTCTAGTGCTCTAAGCCTAGATTTGATTGATATCTACCCAGTACGCCGGTAACAAAAGCTAAGTCAGGGCGAGTGCACACTTGTGCATACTGTAAGCTTCCAACAGCCGAAGCATATGGTACTGCCTTCATTTGATCGATCTCATATTTGTTGTTGGGACATTGAAATTTCCCAAAACTGTCACCCTTGACTATAGGAGCAGGTGTGGCATTACTCGCATGCATATTATATTTCTTTAGAACCTTTTCTAAATATGCCTTCTGCGATAGTCCTAACACTCCATTCTTTATATCTCGGTGAATTTCTACGCCCAAAACATATGATGCTTCACCAAGATCTGTCATATCAAAATTTGAGGATAAGAACCTTTTTGTCTCTATTAGTAGACTAACATCACTGCTAGCAAGCAGCATATCATCCACATATAGGATTAGGAAAATATATTTACCACTTTTAAACTTTGCATAAACGCAGTTGTCCTCAACATTCTCTTTAAATCCAAATCTTTTAATTGTCTCATTACACTTCAGATAGCACTGTCTAGAGGCTTGCTTTAATCCATAGATGGATTTCTTTAGACGGCATCCCATATCTTCCTCGCCTTCCATGATAAAACCCTTGGGTTGTTTCATGTAGACAATTTCTTCTAAATCTCCGTTTAGAAATGCTGTCTTTACATCCGTCTGATGCAGCTCTAAATCAAAATGTGCAACTAGTGCCATTATGATTCTGAAGGAATCCTTACATGAGACTAGAGAAAATGTCTCATTATAGTCTATTCCTTCTCTTTGCGTAAATCCTTTTGCCACAAGACGTGCTTTATACTTTTCTACATTCCCATTGGAGTCGTACTTTGTTTTGTAGACCCATTGACAACCTACTATTTTCGCTCCTTTAGGAATCTTTTCTAAGTCCCAAACATCGTTGGAACTCATCGACCTCATCTCATCTTCCATAGCCTCCTGGCACTTCGATGAGTGAGGACTTCTCATGGCTTCTTCATATGAGGTGGGATCACCTTCCATATGAGCTATCTCTGTATTATAAACATAATCACTAGAAATAGTTGGCTTTTTAATTCTTTTAAACCTTCCAAGGTTTTCAGTCTCTGGTGGATTCTCTATATTTGGCTGCTGCAGCTCCCTTTCAAGCTCAACAATGGGTTCAGTCCATTCCTGACGGGCAGGTTCTGGATCTTCGCCCATTGTGGTCACGGGTGGAGTTACAACAGGTGCTTGCACCGCAACCTCAGGGATTGTTGATGTAGGCACAACAGGTAGCGAGAAAAATGGCTCCTGAATGATCGGATTAGGTGCATGCACCCTCTTCTCCTCAAGATCAATTTTTTGGGCTACCATGCTCCCCCTCATCAGTTCGTCTTCTAAAAAGACTGCATGTCTCGTTTCTACAAACTTTGTGTATCTGTCTGGGCAGTAGAAACGAAAACCTTTTGACTTTTCGGGATAGCCAATGAAGTGGCAACTTACTGTTTTGGGATCTAACTTTGTAATATTTGGATTAAACAATTTTGCATCAGCTGGACACCCCCACACCCTGAGGTGTTGAAGAGAGGGCACCCTTCCTGTCCACAGTTCGTACGATGTTTTGGGCACCGACTTACTTGGCACTCTGTTGAGAATATGAATGGCGGTTTTAAGCGCCTCCATCCATAATCCCAATGGCAATGTGGAGTAACTCATCATACTGCGCACCATATCCATAAGGGTACGGTTGCGCCTTTCAGCTACTCCATTTTGCTGAGGTTCACCCGGCATTGTATACTGAGCGACTATTCCAGTCTCCTGCAAAAACCTCGCAAAAGGTCCAGGGACTTGACCATATGGAGTGTGCCGACCCTAGTACTCCCCCCCACGGTAAGATCTTACCATCTTTATTCTTTTATCATGCTGATTTTCAACTTCAGCTTTGAATATTTTAAATTTATCCAATGCCTCAGATTTTTATTTGATTGCATAAATATAACCATATCGGGAGTAATCATCTGTGAATGTTATGAACGAGTCCTAACCATCCACACTTTTCACTAGAAATGGTCCACAAATATCAGTGTGAATAATTTCTAGCGTTGCTGTGCTTCGGTTTGCACCCTTTTTAATTTGTTTTACAAATTTTCCTATTATGCAATCGATGCACTGTTCTATGTCTGAGAACTCTAACGGAGGAAGAATTTCATTTTTAACTAGTCTTTCTATTCTCCCCCGCGAAATGTGGCCTAAACGATAGTGCCATAATTTCGATGAATCATGAGTTCTCTTTCTTTTCTTTTGTTCTTTTTCCGACCCAGAAATATGCTCATTCACATTACACACAGAATAAACTTTTTCACGCAAGGATAATAAATAAAGCTCATTGTGAAGGAAAGCAACCCCCACATGAGTATTATTACACCATATGGCACACTTCCCATGTCCAAAATAACACTCATAACTGTCTTTGTCCAAACGTGAGACACTAATCAAATTTCTGTGTAATGAAGGAACATATAAAACATCTCTAAGCAGAATCGTGAATCCATCAGCTAACTCCAGGGAGATGTCGCCGACAGCTTCAACGTCTGCTTGGACTTCATTTGCAACTTCAATGCATCTTTCGTTTCTTTGCGTAGTCCGCGTCGAACTGAATCCCTGTAAAGAATTTGCAACATGAACAGTTGCACCTGAGTCAATCCACCAAGTAGATCTTGAAAACTGTGTATACAAGGATTCATTTACAAAGGAAACAATATTGTTACCGTTCTTTGCCATTATTGACATCAGCCATTCAGGGCAATCTTTCTTGTAGTGCCCAGTCTTCTTGAAGTGGAGGCAAGTGTCTTTGTCCACTGGGAAAGACTTTTGCTGACTCTGATAATGAGAGGGAGCTTTACCATGTGGCTTTGTAGGGGAACCACTGTTGCTTTGGTTGTAATTCCTCTTTTTCTTGTCCTTCACATAGTTGAGAGAACCACCATGTGAGGCTTTAAGTCTGTCCTCTTCTTGGACACACATGGCTATAGTATTTTCTATGTCCCACCTTTCAGGGGACATGTTGTAGTTGACAACAAAGGTGTCAAACTCTTTTGGCAGTGAAGCCATGATAAGGTGAACAAGAAGAGCAGGCTTGAGCTCCAGATCAGCATCCATGGGCTTAAGCTTAGCTGCCATGTTGCTCATCCTCGGGATATGCTCCCTTATGCCATGTCCACCTCCTGTGTACTTTTCTGTCACCAGCTGCTTCCGCAACTTGGTAGCATAAAACTTTGAAGAACCAGTGAACTGGTTCTTTACCTTTTCAAGGAACTCCACAACAGATGCACACTACGCAATTGAGCCCACAATAGCGTTCTCAATTGTGTTCTTTAAGAAGGCCATGCACTTCTTGTTGGCTGAAAGCCACTTTTGCTTCCTGAGGGAATAAGACATCTCCAAAGGAGCGTAGTCCCTCTTCTTTTTCTCCCAATCATCATCAGAATCTTTTGCCTCTCTTTCAGGCTCTTTTCGCATGACTGGCTGTGGAGTTTCAACAACCCAGTCCACCTCGGCACAAACAAATGCCATATCAACTTTCTTTCTCCACTCGGAGTAGTTGTCACCTCTGAGAGTAGGGACATCTTTGAGGCAGCTCCAACGTTGGTAAAAAATATAACATGCAACTGTTTATGCAATTTAAAACTATATCACCGTTGGGCAGAAATAGAAATAAATGCATATGAGAAAACAATAATAAATCATAATTATGTCATTAATAACGTTGGTTATAAGAATAACATAATTACAATTATCACAACAATTTCTTTAACATGCTCCTTTAATTATCACTTTTAATTCTATTAACTTTTGAATTTAAAAGAGCACACTTGCAGCGGAAGACTATGAATAAAATTCTATCAACTTTATACTTTTTCAAAAGCATTTCTTTTACTTTTCTGTTTCCTAAACAAGAATTTCGTTGGATAATTTTTTGAATAGGAAAAACTGGATTAAATTTGCCTAACAAAATAGACAAAAACAACTAAAACCACTTCTGGAAAAATAAAACAGAGAAAAGAAAACTCTGCCTAGAATTCACGTGGCCCATACCACGGCCTTTGACTTTCGGCCCACGGCCCATTTCACTACGCGCCGCATGCGCGCGGTGCCCAGCCAGCCACAGCGGCCCACAGCCTCTACACTTTCGGCCCGTTGGCCTGCGGACGAGCTAGGGTTTAGCTCCTGGCCGTCGGATGGATATCCGACGGCTCTCCGCGCACATCGCCAGATCAAAACAACCGGCCGGTCCGAGTGAGGAGGAAACCCTAGATCATTTCCCCCCTCACCAGCCGCTCTTCTCCTTCCCGATCTGTTTAGGGTTAGGGTTCTGACGGCGAAGCACCCCCCCCGCGGGACGAGCCTGTTCCCTCCCTCCTTTCTTTCTCTCGTCCACCTTGCCGGAGCTAGCCGACGCGGAAGAAGAGGTGGCACGGCCGCCTTCCCTTTCGCCGGTCGCGCGTCCCCCCTTGCGGTGAGCGCGCCGCCGTCGAACGGAGAGGCTGCGGTGCCCTTTTCCCTAGAGAGGGTGATGTTCTTCATCCATGCCCCATCTGGTGCGCACGGGATCGAGAGGAACTGGCGCGGCCTTGCGGCGGTGCTACTTTTCCGGCGAGATCCGGTGAGTTTCTTTTCCCCTTTTGCATCGGGGTTGAATGGGAGGGTTCTTTGATTTTTATTTTGATTTTCTTTTCCTTCTATTTCTTTGCTACCGAAGAGATCTAGATGCTAGCATGGCTACGATACCAATGTTACTTTTACAAGATCATCTAGTCTAGAAACACTCATGGTAGAACTATTAGGGTTTAGCCCTTTTCTGATGCGAGAGAGAGAGACCGAGAGAGGGAGAGAGAGAATGATGAGCAAGTACCTTCTCCTCCTTGTGGTGTCGAGCTCGAGGATCCGGACATGGTGGTGTGTGTCCGGCGACGGTGTGGTAAGTGGGAGTGAGGTGGTCGTGTCGGTGAGTGGTGGCGGTGGTGCTTCCCGTCGGCTCACGCTAACCCTAGATCGGATAGGGATGTCGGTGGGGGGCGACGATGCACGGTCAACCTCGTGAGTCGTGCAGGCCGCCCCCCATCCTTTATATAGCGCAGCGACAGGGGCCCACCGTCCATAACAGAACGGGCGCCCCCGATCAGGGCGCGGTCAACGGTTCGTGCGAGCCGTTGGGCTCGTGCGGGTGGAGATCAATCCAACACTACTGACACATCCATGATTCTTTTCTAATAGCCAAGAACATGGGACATCATCAGCAAAGCACTGAATTTCTGCCTAATGTCGATGTTGTAAGTCACCGTCCAGATCAGGCCCCCACCCATTAAATGTCGTTGGCCTACCTATCTTATCCTGCCGCCGGACCTTGCTGGTCGCACTGCACGAAGGAACCGAGCTTATGACGCCATGCCCTGAGGCCCAAGCACAGCCTGGCAGGAAAGATTAGGTGTGCATCAATCTGAATTTACTAATCACTTCTGGTTCTTTAGACTGATGGTTGATTGATCAGCGATTATTTTATAAAAATAGGAGGATAGGAACAGGTTGAACTCTTATAAAGAAAAACTAAATGCTCAATCCATTTTCCCCTATTACCATATGTGGATGGTATGGCAATCGGGGATAGCAAAAAGCATGTTCAAAGGCCATGTCGCTCCCAATTTTCCATCACTGTTGGCCATATCTTTTTCATCCAGTAATGGAGATTGATCATGTATTAGAATACATCAAGTTCTGCAAGTTTGTATTCTCTTATTGATAGCTTCTATGATTTCTGAGTTTTTCTTGATTCGCCTTTTGCTTTGTAGCAGTATTTTTCTACTCATCCATGTTCTTTCAAAGTTATGGCAGTAGATGGTATGGACGCATTAAAAAAGAAAATAACAATACTTCAGCAAGGAGCCATTGCTTTTAGTACCATGGTGGGTACTTTGGTGCAGACGTCCACGTCGATGCACGGCGACTGATGTGATTGCATTTGTCGATGCCTGTGGAGCGGGGGTCTGCAGCAGGACATGTCATGGCTATCACCGCCAACTTGATCAGGTCGGTGCCTGGCGAGCAGCAGAAACCTCCTGGCCCGGTCAGTGGCGTCACCTGAAAGATCTACCAAGATACATAGTTCTGTAATTTCCGGCAACTTCTTGCATTTGGTAATCATGAAACATAATTCTACATGTATGTTGAAACTTAGAGGAGCGGTATGATTTTTGTCTTTGGTATAGATAAATCCTATAAGAATAAGGCATTAAGATGCTAGATGTTGAAAATGATTCTTTTGAAGATAAAGTACACCAGACATTCTCTCCTGACAACAATTACAATAGCCACATTACCAAATATGTATTCAGTTCAATTTCATTATTAGTAGATGTCGTTCTGAATCATTAATGCTATTTTCATTGCTCAGTCTTTGGTTCCTAAATGCGTGGTTTTGCATGAGTAATAAAGGTTGTAGGGTTCTTTGGATTACACCCATGTACACCGAGACACGATCACTTTGGTTTTTTCCCGACTCGATACATGATCAATTTGTTAGTGATATTATTGTTTACACTTTCTATAACCGTGATGATTAGCACCGATTGAGATTTTTGTATTGAATTTTGTGATATTTTTCCCATGCACCACAAGTATTGGTCTGGCGAATTGCGATTATTGTATTGATTTCTGTGATATTCTTCCCATGCACCACAAGCATTGGTCTGGTGAATTGACTTTGCTTGTTTTCTGTTTTTTTTTTAATTGGTAAAGCTTTATTTCATCAAGTGCATTTTACAGAGTGTAGCGTGAATGGCTGCACGCTAGATACATCAAAGGTGTCCTTAATAGGGCACTGACTAACATCGCCTGATGGAGTACAGAGACATCTATGGAGCAGAGGTTGCTTTGAATTCTCCGAGCAAGTTTGGCCTGATGGTGAGCCTTCTCATTGCTATTCCTACTGATATGTTGAATGTTGGTCCTGTCAAAGGAAGCAGAAGCTTGAATTTCAGCCAGAATCAGCCTGTTCTGCCAATGTCCGGCAGCCTTGAAGATGGAAGTAGCTCTCGCTGCCGATGCTAGCACCAAGGAGTCTGTGAGCAATAGGGGATCTTGAATGCCCAATATATCCGCCACTTTCACTGCCAGGAGTAGTGCAAAAGCTTCAGCTTGAAGCGGGGAGGCAGCCGCCGGGGAGGAAGCTGCAATGTGAATCTTCCTGCAGTGTGTGTTGTTATGGATCACCAAAACTATGCCAAGACCAGCAGAATTAGGATCACCGTCTTTTTTTTCTTCCCATGCAGCATCCGTAAAGATTAAATTCCCTACAGAAAGGTCAGTGGTTTGAGCATTGGATAAATTGCTAACAGATTTGGTGTGCTCTTCAGATCCTAGGTTTTGATGGTCATGTCGTCGATCTGTTTCGCACATCGTATTTGCTTCAAGTCTGGATCCCTGCAAGATTGTTGTCATCATCGCACATACCTGGTTTGGATTGCCTTTCTTCCCTGCAAAAAGGTTCTCATTTCTTGCTTTCCATTGACACCACAAGAAAGTGTAAAGATTAGGAAGGTTAACTGCAGGGTGTCCAGAACTCAGCAAGACTCTGAGGATCTTTGGAATGGAGCGAAACTGGTCAGCTAAAATTTCAGTTTTAATGAACCAAGGAGACTGAAACCAGGCGGCTTTCGAAAAAGAGCATGTAAACAAAATATGCATATCATCTTTGTCGGAGATCTGTCCCAGGAACTGGGTGTATCTCACTAGGTAAGGAATCGAGTAAGGGGCTGAACACGGAATCAAACAACCCTCAACGTGCCTCGGCGACGGCGCTCGCCGAGATCGCTGTGGGACGGAACTGCAGAGAAGAACACACGATGTTACCCAGGTTCAGGGCCCTCTTGGAGAGGTAAAACCCCTACGTCCTGCATTGGTTGTATTGCACTGCTTGTAGAGGTTACAATACAAGGAGAGCTTGGGGAGCTCGAGGTGGCTAACAATGGCTAACCCTAGAACAGTACTGAAGCTTCAGATTGGGCCATATCCCTAGATCTCAGATCTCCAACCTCAAAACCAACCAACTAAAAAACCATCCCTTAGCCTGAACGTGCTCCCCCTCCTTTTATAGGTGTCCTGGACATCTTCCCCCAAATATCTTGGCGGGAAGGGTTACCACATGGCGACGAAGGAGGAGGACTTGTGCACGATAAAGGGGGAGTCCATGGACGCGGTCCACGGCAGGGAGCGGCGTCACCAAATCTGGAAAAGCCACCGTCCAGCCAGGACGGTGGGCTGGCGTTGCTGAGGTCGGGAGGCGCCCCACGGTGACGTCGCCCATGGAGCGTAGCGGCAGACGGTCTCCTTATCACCAAAATGGCAATTCTTGTAGCTCCTTTGCTTGGTGCAGCATTGTTGACTGCTTTATACACGAGAATGGCAACTGCGGCGCTGTGGTCACCGCGCGCAGGCGCGCCCGTGACTCTGCGGAGGGCGCAGAGCCCATGTGCGCTCTGTCACGGAGACAGAGCTTGCTTCGTGAGGAAAAAACCCTCGCGAGGCTCGAGGCCTCGCCGAGCCTTTTGGCTTGATCCTTGGCAGAATCGACGGCAGCATCCAAGATACCCTCTTGAGGAGAGGTCCCTCGCGAGGCTCGCCAGGCTTGGAGAGCCTGGTCCTTAGCGAAATTTTCTGAAGAGTGTCGTGGGCCCTGGCAGGCCGGCCCGTGGTACTGTGGTTTCCACTGTGCCGACAGTAGCCCCCGGGCCCACGATGGGCACGCCGAAGTCTGTGGATGCAGGCGCAGCGTCGGGGGCCCAACGATGCCTGCCTGGGCCATGACACGTGGGGCGCAGCGGTTGCGCCCGAGGCCACGATCTCCTCTGCTCGAACGAGCGACCCGGTGGGGCCTGCCACGCCCTTGGCAACTGGCCAAAAAAGCCCGCGCGCGATGATGGCGCCCATCACTTCGCTCATTACTCCGCCGCACACTTCCCCCAAACGCCTCCTTCTTCCCAGAGCGCACCACCTCCAAGAGTTTCTTCTCTCCTGCGACCATGGCGCCCAAGAGAGCGGCCGCCCCCGGGAAGGGCAAAGCTCCGATGCAGGCTGGCAAGTCCGCGGCGGCGTCGCGGAGTGCTGAACCCCAGACGGCGCTGCCGAGGTCCCGCATCAACTCGGCGGGGGTCGACAAGGTGCGCCACCTGGCGGCCGTGAGGACCAACGAGCATGGCGCCACAATCATGAAGCCGGCCGGCAGCAAGCTTCCCGAGGGGTACTACCCCATCTTCCTTCACACTCTCTCCGCCGGTCTCATTCCTCCTGTCTCCGACTTCCTCATGGGAATTTTGGAGACATACCAGATCCAACTCCTCCATCTTGATCCCAACTCCATCCTTATCCTCTCCATCTTCTCCTACCTCTGCGAGGCCTACGTCGGCGTGCGTCCTTCTGTGGAGCTCTTCCGCAGCTTTTACGCACTCCGGTCCACTGCGCAGGACGAGCGGACCGGATGCGTCTCCTTCCGCATCGCCGACGCCAGGAGCAAGAACTACATCCCCATCGCATGGAGCGGCGAGAATGCCATCACCAAGGTGACGAAGAAGGTGGAGGACTTCCGCCAGCGGTGGTTCTTCGTCGATATCAAGGTGAAGAACCCTCTCCTGGATATACACGTGGCGCCCCCGAAGAAGTGGGCGCGCTGGGCGAGCGAGGGCTTCGAGGGCCCGAAGCTTGACGCGGTGTACGAGTGCCTGCGGGGGTTCCGCGATGCCGAACTCACCGGCCAGATGGTGGCGAAGGACTTCACGAGGCGCCGCATCGCCCCCCTCCAGTGGCATTCAGAGCCGATGTGGACATACACAGGCCCGGAGGATGGGATGCGCCTGTGCACGGACAACTTCATTCCGGAGGTGCTGGACAAGGTCATGGGGACCCTCTTTGCTACGGCGGCCATCCCAGCCCCAGCTGCCGATGAGGCCCGACTGCTCTTCACCTTTGGAGAAGAGATGGTGCGCGAGCACCGCAGGGGCCTGCCCAGATTCGACGAGTGGGGCATCATGCCCGCGGGACACCGCAGGCCCCGCAGCAACCCGTGGGCGGCGGAGCTGGAGGAGATGGACGAGTCGCCGGAACCGGATGAGGCGGAGGACTCTGGCGAGGGCGAGGCCTTGGGAAGCGCTGACTCCTCGGGAGGCCTCGCCGGCTCCTCAAGGAGCGCACCGCCTGAAGAGGACCTCCAGGTGATTTCCTCCAGCAGCGGCGAGGATCCCTCTCGCGGAGCTCCTTCCCGAGGCACCGCGGAGGAGGAGGAGGAGAGCAGCGGCAAGGGAGGGTGCCGCGAGCCCCACTCCAAGTCCGCCCACGACAGGGACGCCAGGGCCGCGAGGGGCGCTCCTCGCGAGGAGGCAGAAGCGCCTCGAGAAGGAGCCAGAGCAAACAACCCCCAGCCGCCGAAGGCGAAGAAAAGGGTGTGGAGGATGGCTAATGAGTAAGCCCTGGTCCTTCTTCTTTCCTTTAGTATTTTGCTTTCGAATACCCTCCTGAAGGATATTCTGTTTGTCTTTCTTTTTAGCAACCTTGCGGCGCCGAAGAGGCGACGGCTCCGCAAGCTTGGAGAGACTGTCGGCGCCACCGTGGCGACGTCTGCGGTTGACGAGCCGCAGCGTGTGGTTACTCCTCCCGCGGACGAACACCGCGCGGAGGGAGAGGTTGAAGAGGTGGCATCGTCGCCAGCACGGGCCGCCACTCCTCCCATACTGCAGGAGGCAGCGACCGATGCCGCACGAGCCACGGAGAGGCCGGACGAGGCGGAAGCCCAAGAGGCCGCCGTGGAGCCGCCTCTGGATGGAGAGGCCTCCACAAGAGGGGCTGACGAGACCGAGGCCACGGCAGGCGCGGCCACCACAGGAGGGGTTGAATCTGCCTCCGAAGAGCAGGAGGAGGAAACGCCTCCGGAGCCCACGGACGCCGGAGCCGGGGGCAAGAGGACGCCCAGTCCCAGAGGGCTCCTAACGCGGGCGGCGAAGGAGGCGCCCACACGAGCCCCCTGGTCGCACCAGGAGCGGCCGTGAGCCCGAGGCAAGGTGCCTCGGGTACCTCGCCAAGCGTCGAGGCCTCTGCACCTCGCAGTGACGCGGGGACCATGGCGCTGCGGGAGCCACGCCGTCACATAGCTCGCCGTAGCTCCGTCTTCAGTCAAGCGCGGTAGACGCTCGACAAGCTGGAGACGCAGTACGTCGAGGAAAAACTCGCCATGGCGCAGGAGCGGGCGGAGCTTGACGAAGCCTAGGCCCTCCTACGCGAGAGGGTGGAGAGCTGCCGCCGGCAGGATGCGGCGGCCCGGGCAGCGCGCGAAGAGGCGATGCGCTTCGCCAAGGAGACCCGCGACAGCGTGAAGCGGGAGGCGGCGGAGACCATGGAGCAACTGGATGCTGCACGGGAGGCGCTCGAGACGGAAACCGCCTCCAAGCAACAGGAGATCTGGGCCGCAGAGCAGAAATTCATCATGGACTCCAAAGTCGTCGAGGACAGCCTGAAGGAGCTCCACGAGAGGCTGGACGCTCGCGGGCAGCAGCTGACACAGCGCGAAGCGGAGCTGGCACAACGCGAGGGAGAGCTCTCCCCCCGCGAGGAGGAACTGTGCCGGCGCGAGGAGCAGGTCCAGCAGCTCGAGAGGGATCAGGCCACCGCCGAGGAGGCGCTGCGGGCTCGCGAGAGTCAGGTGGCCTAGGACGAGGCCACCTACGCGGAGCGCCTCGAGAAGGCCAACGCCAGCCTCGCGGCGAAGCAGAAGAAACTGAAGAAGGAGGCCGATGACAGGGTCAAGCTCATCCGCCAAGATCTCGCCAAGAGCTTTGACGAGAAGGCCAAGAAGCAGGAGGAGCACTTCACGACGAAGCGCAATGAGCTCCAGAACCACATCAAGGGGCTCGAGAAGGGGGAGAAGCAGATGGCCTCCCGCCTTCAGAGCGCCAGGGACGCTCAGGCTCACGCGGAAGAGAAGGCCGCCGCCCTGGAGAAGGACCTGAGCGAGCTCCACCAGCAGGTGGGGCCGGTTGCAGACACCGCGGAGGAGGCACAGCGCAACGCGTAGATCGCGTGAACCATGTCGCGCCAGCGCCAGCGCATGCTCCAAGACCTGGTGTCCCGCGCGCGTGCTGTAGGGGATCGCCTGGGGACCGAGGTCCCCTCCCTCACCACAGAGGGGAACGACGACGAGGCCGGGTACGCGTTCTTCTTCGAGCGGTTCCTCACGAAGCTTGAAGAGACCGCGACGAGCCTCGACGAACGCGTCGTGGAGGAGAGCCGCGATCTCCTCGTCCTCGCCACCTGCCGCATCTTTGCCAACCTCGCGAGGCTTCAGCCTTCCCTCGATCTCGAGGCCGTGACGGTGCCCGTCGACCTCAGCTGCCGCATCGCGGTGAGCGACAGGATGCGGAAGGCCGCAGAGGCGTATGCCAAGAAATTCGACCAGGTCGAGGTAGAGGAGGACGAGGACGATGGCGAGGAGGACGCAGCGGAAGAGGAGGAAAATGCTGCTGCGGACGACGGGGGACCTCAGGAGGCCCGACGGCCTGAGCTCTTTCCTGCAGCTGGATGTGCATGGGGCACATATTATCTTAGTATTTTGCTTGCAAAACCTTGTAAAGACTTGTTTAAGTTTTATTTGAATGTGCTTGTGAATACCCCTCGGGAGGCTTTTATCTTTCCCTTCATGTCTTTTTCGCTCTATGTCTTAGGACCCTCTCTTAGCGCTACACCACCGCCGCTTCGATATGTGAGAGTCAGGGCTCCACAAGGCCGGGGTGTGCATGAGGCCTCGAGAAGTAAGATCTCCCAATGTGCGATGCTCGGGGCTCCCCTTTAACGCGCAAGAAGCCCATGAGGCATAGGAGAGAGAAAAGAGGCTCGAGGGACAAAAAGCAACGAAAGGAAATTTAACCAAGTGTTTGGACATAGCTTCGCGAGGCGTTTTTGCCTTGGAGAGGGTGTTGGTTCCCTGATGAGGCGTTTTTCTCCCGAGGTTGCCTAAGGCTTGTTTTGAACCTGCTTTCTTGCGCTTGGACGGATAGGCATACCCACAAGCAATACATAGCTAGATAACTTACGCGTGCTCGTAGGTTCCTTCATGTGTGTCTCGCGAGGAGAACAGGCACCAAGGTCCTTGGTGAGTTGACGTGCACGGGAGCTGGCCCATGAGTTCAGAGCTCCTTGGGAGTTGACATACATGAGAGCTGACCCGTGAGTTCAGAGCTCGGATCCCTTGGGTTTGAGGCGCTGCTGGGATGCTCCCGAGGCACAGGCACCATGCTCAGCCCCCGCTCGTGAGATGCACGGGAGGGATTATACGAGCAACAACATATGCTGGCGCGAAGCGCAAAGGTTCAAAGTGACCTGAAACAAGGGTTCATTACACTGGCGTGGCCAGAAGCAACAACATATGCTGGCGCGAAGCGCAAAGGTTCAAAGTGACCTGAAACAAGGGTTCATTACACTGGCGTGGCCAGAAGTACAAAATCCGCCATGTCTGGGCATGGGGTTCCACATGGAGTGGCTGAGACTCTGCGGCCCGAGGCGACGCATGTAGAGAGAGCTCAGAGGGGGCCCCTATGCGGGGGTGGCTTCGTGGAGCCTGTGGTCCGCCATGTCTGGGCATGGGGATCCACCTCGCCAAGGCATGGTGCTTGAAGAAGTCACCTTGCCGAGGCGTGGTGGCTTGAGAGTCTTCTCGAACGGCCCGTGGCAACGTATAGTAGAGAGGGGAGCTCGAATATTTTCCTCGTGGAGGATGATGGCGCGACGCTCTCCCTTGATGCAAAAAATTGCTCGTCGAGGACGATCAGGGGTAGAACTTGCGTAGGTGCTGGATGTTCCAGGGGTTGGCGACAGTAATGCCGTCCTCCGTCTCGAGCCACGTGGAGCCAGGCCTGGCGATGTGCACGACCCTGTAGGGTCCTTCCCACATTGGCGAGAGCTTGTGGAGGCCTGCCCTGGAGAGGATTTTCCTCAGGACAAGGTCTCCTGCTTCGAGAGTGCGCGGACGGATGTGGCGGCTGTGGTAGCGACGGAGGTCTTGCTGGTACCTTGCCGCTCTCAGGGCCGCATTGCGGCGGAGCCCCTCGAGCAGCAGCAGGTCGTCATTGCGGAGTTCGTCCAGCTCAGCCTCCTTGAAGGCCAAGACTCGTGGAGAGCCATGGGTGATCTCGCTGGGGAGAACGGCTTCAGCGCCATAGACGAGGAAGAACGGCGTCTCGCCAGTGGGCTTCGTTGGCATGGTGCGGATGGACCAGAGCACCGAGGGGGGCTCATCGATCCAGTGCTTGCCGCTGGCCTTGAGGCGGTTGAAGCTTCTCGTCTTGAGGCCCTTGAGCACCTCGACGTTGGCTCGCTCGGCCTGCCCGTTGCTTCGTGGGTGAGCCACCGAGGCGTAGCAGATTTGGGCGCCGAGGCTGCCGCAATAGGACTTGAAGGCGCCGTTAATGAATTGCGAGCCGTTGTCGGTGGTGATGCGGTTGGGCACGCCAAAGCGGCAGACCAAGCTCCTAATGAATTTTACCGCTGATTTCGCCGGGATGGTGCGCACGGGTTCCACCTCAGGCCACTTGGTGAACTTGTCGATGGCGACGTAGAGGTAGCGGTAGCCCCCGAGCGCTCGTGGGAAAGGTCCCAGGAGGTCCAGCCCCCAGACCGCGGACGGCCAGGAGAGCGGGATAGTTTGGAGTCCTTGCGCGGGCTGGTGAATTTTCTTGGCGTGGAATTGGCAGGCGTCGCAGGACTGGACGATTGCGGCTGCGTCTTGAAGCACTGAAGGCCAGTAGAAGCCACTCCGAAAGACCTTGCCTGCGAGGGTGCGTGAGGATGAATGGTGGCCGCACTCTCCGCTGTGGATGTCGTTGATGAGCTGGCGGCCTTCCTCGGCAGGAACGCACCGCAACGCAACCCCATTGGGGCGCTTACGGTACAGGTCTCCGTCGTGGAGGCAGTAGGACTTGGCCTGCCGAGCAACCCTCTCGGCCTCTGCATCCTCTTCGGGAAGGACTCGATTTTGCAAGTAGCTCTTGATCTCGTCGATCCAACCAGTGTCTTGGCGTACCAGGGTCATCAGCAGGCGATCGCCTGAGGGCAGTCCGCAGTTTGGTGCTCCACTTGATGGGGCTGGTGGGAGCTCCTCATTGATGCTCATGTTGACCGCTGGTTGCTTGACCGAGGACCTGGCGAGTCTCTCCTCGAACATTCCAGGCTTCTGGGCTTCCCTTCTTGCCGCTCGCCTGGCGAGTTCATCTGCTTCTTGGTTTTCCCCTCATGGGATATGCTTGAGCTCCATGCCCTTGAAGTGCTTCTCGAGTTTGCGTACCTCTTCAAGGTAGGCTACCATGTAGGTGTCCTTGGGCGTGTAGCTCTTGTTGGAGAAGTTGACGAGGAGCTGAGAATCGCCCTTGATGAGGATGCGCTTGATGCCGAGGGCAATGGCAGCTCTGAGCCTAGCGAGGAGGCCTTCGTATTCAGCAATGTTGTTGGAGACCTTGTCGCTGTCTTTGAAGCACAACTGGACGGCGTAGTGGACCTTGTCGCCTGTTGGTGAGGTGAGGAGAGCACCAGCCCCTGCACTCCAGGCCGCGAAGGCGCCGTCGAAGTGCATGGTCCAGTAGCTGGGCTCCGTCCCTCCTGAGGCTGTAGCTTCCTCCTCTTGAGGCTCTTCTTCATGCGTGTCCGTCCATTCAGCCATGAAATCAGCTAGCGCCCTGCCCTTGATGACCCATGTGGTGTCAAACTCCAGCTTAAAGGGTTGCAGCTCGATGCCCCAGCTTGCGACGCGATCTGTTGCGTTTGGGTTGCATAGGACTTGCTCCAGGGGTACGAGGTGACCACCTTGATGGGGTGAGCCTGGAAGTAGTGGCACAGCTTCCTGGAGGCGCTGAGGAGCGAGAAAAGGAGCTTCTGCTGCATGGGGTAGCGCTCGCGAGCGTCCCGCCGCACTGTGCTGACGAAGTACACGGGATGCTCAACGAGGGTGGTTGTTGACGTGGCAGCGGTTGGCTCCTCTCGAGACTCGGTGGAGTCCTTGTCGAGGTTCTCTTGAGGCCCCACTTGTAGAGGCTTGGGATGAGGCTGGAGGCTTGACGAGGCTGCTTCCTTGTCGAGGAGTTCTGAGCTTGGCGAGGCGGAGCTTTGCTTGGCGAGGACTGGCTCTTCCCTTTCAGCCACCAAGACCGCGCTTGCCGTCTGAGGAGTGGCTGCAAGATACAGCTTCAGAGGCTCGCGAGGGCGTGGGGCAACCATGATGGGTGGGCTCGCCAGGTACTTCTTCCGGTCCTCCAAGGCCTTTGCCGCTTCAGGGGTGCACTTGAAAGGACCGGACCTCTTCATGATCTTGAAAAACGGTAGCGCCCTCTCGCCAAACTTGGAGATGAAACGGCCAAGGCTGGCCATACATCCCGCTAAGCGCTGCATGTCCTTGAGGCGACGAGGAGGCTGCATCTCTTCTATGGCCCTGATTTGTCGGGGTTTGCTTCGATGCCACGATGAGACACCAGGAACCCGAGGAGTTTGCCTGAAGGGACCCCGAAGACGCACTTGGCGGGGTTCAGCCTGATGTTTACCTTGCGCAGGTTGGCAAAGATCTCCTCGAGGTCCTTGATGAGCGTGTCCTTCTCGTGGGTCTTGACCATGATGTCGTCGACATAGTCCTCTGCATTCCTTCCCATTTGAGCCCCCAAGGCGATCCTCATAAGGCGCTGGAAAGTGGCACCGGCATTTTTCAGGCCGAAAGGCATGCAGACGTAGCAAAACACACCACAAGGAGTGAGAAATGTTGTCTTCTCCTCATCCTCCTTCGCCATCTTGATCTGGTGATAGCCTAAGAAGGCATCTAGAAAATAGAGGAGCTCACAGCCGGCGGTGGAGTCCACGATCTGGTCGATCCTCGGGAGGGGATAAGGGTCCTTGGGGCAAGCATTGTTGAGGTCGGTGAAGTCGATGCAGAGGCGGCTTCCTCCGGTGTGCTTGGGGACGACCACACCATTGGCGAGCCAAGTGGGATGGACAACTTCTTTGATGATGCTAGCTTTCTTCAACTTCTCTACTTCTTGAACGATGAAATCTTGCTTCTCTGGCGCCTGGCGCCGCGCCTTTTGCTTCACGGGGCGTGCGTTTGGACACACGGCTAGGTGGTGCTCGATCACCTCCCTCGGTACTCCGGACATATCTGACGGTGTCCAAGCAAACATGTCAGAGTTTGCCCTGAGGAAGGCGACGAGCGCGCTTTCCTATTTGGGAGGCAAGCTTGTGAGGACCGGAATTTTACTTCCAGACCCCCTGTGTAATCATGTCAATCCCAAGATCAATGTTGACAACACAGCGAAATGAATATCATTGCAGAACGTTCAAAAGTATTTTATTACAAAGTTTGAATAGCCACAAAGTACACTGTCTTGTGACATTTTATTACAACCAGAGAGCTCAGCGGAAATATAAAAGCGAAGTGACTCCATCTCAGCCACAGGCAGTCGATGTAGTCCACGAGGCCTCACTCCTCAGCGTCGTCGTAGTAGTCGTAGTTGTCTCCTTCTTCATAGTACTCTGAATAATCAACAAAGTAATGCCATGAGTACATAACGTACTCAACATGCCCCCCATGCAAGACCTATAATAGCTACATGTGGCTTCAAAGGGCTGTATGGTTCTTTTGCATAAAAGCCAATTTTGTTTGCAATAACACAATAGTTTTGATAAAACATATTTTAGACGAAAAACGATGTTTTGTGTTCAATGTAGTATTTCTCATCAAAGTGAGTGTCCTCGACACCTCACGTTCTCCATAGGATTTCAGGATAGAGGCAAAGAGGGAAGTAGCAAAACAGGTTCCCGTATGTCAAGAAAGATTCATGTGTCGTCCATGACCGTGGACACGGCTATTCGAATAGTTCTACACTCTGCAGAGGTGGTACACTTTCCCCACATGACACAAACTCGCCTAATTACAACCAGCCGTCGCTAGCATAGCAATAGGGAATTTGTGACGAGGTTTTTCAGCTAGATCCCCCAAAGATGTGACATGCCCACCGGGTCTGGCGCCGGAACTGAGAGTATGTCCCCAAACCGGTCCCCCCATCTGTGCCGAAGGTTCTCCCGTAGGCAGACACCTCATCTGCGGTACGGCGACATCGACACCAAAGGCTGACTAACTTACTTAACCAAGCCAGAGCCCATATAGCATGTGGTCGTACCGGTAGTCACAATCTTCAAATCCAAGACTTATTAGGCCCTTATGCGGCACGGACGACGGATTGCCCCCTTCAGCTTGTGAAGGGCAGCCAATCGCTCCTTCAATAGTTGATCCAGCAGTCGCCCGCGCCATGTTTAGATGGTAAGTTTCACCCAGAGTAGAAGAGAGAGTAGAGGAAGTAACAATGGCTAATCAGCCTAGCTCAACGAGCTCAACAAGTTCAAAAGGTGTTTGTGACCCAAGGGTCAACCAATTCCTCCAAAGAGGCAAGATAAGGATGTCCTAATGATTATTGAGCATGGCTAAGCATTTCTACTCTACAGGATTACTATATAATTTCTACTCAGGGTATCAAGTATAAGGCGACAAGTGGATCAGGCTGGTGTGTCAGGTGACACGCCAGTAAATTGAATAAAATAACACGCATAATTGCAAAACAATAAATAATGCTCTTTTAAAAAAAACATAGGATAAAACATGAGAGGGGGGGGGGGGGCATGCCTTCGTTGACGAATCATTCTTCTTCCATAAGCTGATTATATCCACGTCACTCCCTACTCGTCATAACGCGAGCAAATGGCAAGCAAATAAATACCAAAACAATAATTACCAAGACCAAATGAAATACAAATTAGAGTGAATGGAGTAGTAGTTAAAGAATAGGATAGGACAACTTGATAGGATTGTGAAAGCGAGTTGTGGCAACTCAGATATGAATCAAATGGCATGGATAAGATGCTAGGATAGAGTATCAGAACAGAATGTCGTCATAAGAGATATGGATAGATCTTACTATATCTAACTATCTACAAACCCGACATATAGGTTATAACATAGATGGTCATACCCGTGTAATCCAGCAAACTTCCATACATACTATAGCATAACTACATAACTAGCAAACATGTAAACAAGACATTCAAATGAACGCTATCATACTAGCTAGTTTGCAGTCATCAAACAAAACCTATCATGCTAGTGGTATAGAAAGTACCCAAGGTTATCTAGAATGCAACATAAACTTATAAGTAATATAAAAGCTAAAGATCATCATAAAACGATAGCAATTGCAAGCTAAAGTTGCTCATATGAAAACATGCATTACACCAGCGAGCGGTATAACTACACCCACAACACGTAAGAGTAACATAAACAATAAATAAAGACTACCATAGCTATACTTCAGCGATAATAAGCCAAGGACTAAACATGGTGTAACAACATCTAAAACATATGAATCATGCCATAGCAATATATATCAACTAAGATATGATATCTATACATAAACAACTTAATACCTTTCACAACAAGAATATCATTACAAGCATGAGATATAAAGCATACAAGAATATACTACAGATCACACTCAAGCCAATCTACTGTCTAGTTAAAAGAAAACTTGAGCATACACAAGGATTTGATATTATCATGCACTACTGCCATGAAATACAAACTACCGTAAACATGTGATTATCTACTACAACGAATAACACACAACTGCTAAGATAACATCCAAGTATGCAACACTTTATACATCTAGAACCAAACAACCACTCGGGCATATAATTATCTAGGCAAGTCTATGCTAGCATACCCGAAGACAAAGCACTATATAACATGGAATAGTAACATAAGAATAGGTCATACATCTATATAAATAACACAAAGGAATCATGAATAGAATATCACTTGAATAACTTCATATAAAACTATTCATGCAACCATGACATGAATATATGTACTCCGAAAATATATGCTAATAGAGTGGATATAACTAAGCATCATATAACACATGGTCCACAAGAAACGAAGATGGTTAAGCATGAATGATAAACTAGATAAACAACACACATGTACTAGCACAGTCGGGTACTTCAGCATGAATACAACAACTAATAATATGCATGAGATACTAAGCAAGCAATAGCTAGGAATCAAGGAACGACATCTCTTGTGAGTACTATAACTTTCTTCACCAAAATACTAAAGAAGTAATAGAGTACTAAGCAAACTCATAGCTAAACATGCATTAACAAGACAAACTAATAAAAACAAGTCGTGCATCAATAATATATTAAACATGGAATAACATAAGAGTATATACTACTAATCAATATCAAGCTATAAATAAGTTACAAAATAGCACAAGCAATTCTATATTAGAATAAAACATAAACTACTACTTAAGTACAAATGGCCATCTTAGCATATCACACAACGATATATAAATTATAGAGGACTCCTACACATGTGATTTAACTAGGAAAAATAAATCACACATAAAACCAAGCATATACTTCAAATACATTTGAAATTGACCCATATTTAGATATGGTTAACCTAGTATAGAATCTACCCAAAGGATTTAAAATCCAAGTCCACCAAATGGTTCCTAGGGTCAAAAAGATACTTAGACATGTTGGGCTTGAAATAGGAAGATCAACAGAACATGGTGTTCCATGGTGGTGTCGATTTTCAACGAATTGGCATTTACTCTGTGATGGTCGAATTGAAGATCCGTCTTCTCCTGTGGACTACTGGAGATGAGTAGCACGATGTGACGTGAAAGAATATCACGAAGTTGTGCCTAAAAGTGGAGATGGTGTAAGCATGTCGATGTCAGATGACATGGTTAAGAGTTGGCGCGGCCAACAGAATAGATGGGCTGCACAATATTGTCTAGGAGGTAGGCATAAATGCGGTGAGTACATGGTTCAAGGGAAAGTATCTGATTCTCACCGTACGCGATGAACTCGTCCGACGAAGTCGATGAACAGACCAGATATGTGTGTAGAGACTGTCGGCTGCGATCAATGGTTCCAGCTTCCGGTCGCCTGGATCGGTCATCCTCCTCTTCGCGGTCCTGAAGGCGCAGCAGTGCGGCCTGGTATGGCCGGAGTCACCGGGAACGCAGCGGCGCGTCCATAGAAAGACTGATCCGGAGCTTCACGTGATTGGATCTTGGGGCGAGTAGGGGATTGTGCTGGCGATTCAAGGTGGGAAAGGAGAGTAGGAGAGGATCGACTAGGTGATTTAGTAGGCTGGGGCGAGGCAATGGCAGCGGCAGTTTCCGGTGGCGAGCGTTTCAACTGGCTGATGTAGCACTAGTAGAAAACAAGCCTTCCGTTTTGGACACTGGGAGGCTTTAGTCCCGGTCACGGCACGAACCGGGACTAAAGGATCCTTTCGTCCCGGTTCGTGCGGCTCGGAGGACGCGCGGGGACCGGGAGGCATCCGTCCCGGTTCTTTGGGACCCTTTTGTCCCGGTTCGTGGTACGAACCGGGACAAAAGGTCCGCACCCGACAGCCCCCGAGGTGGGGTCCGACGCGGGAACCTTTTGTCCCGGTTCGTGTTATAGACCGGGACAAAAGGCTTACCTTTAGTCCCGGTTTGTAATACGAACCGGGACAAAAGGTGTTTTCTCACTATATCACCTTCTTCCTGCCCGAGGAGCTCGAGTTCATCACCATTTTTCTTCTCAAGCTCCTCACAAAGCTCCATTTGATCCATATTTTTTTCCACCATTTGTCCACATTAAGTTTGCCCCATCCACCCAAGGCTTCTAATAGGTTAGAAACCTTATCCTCTCGGAGCTCGGATTCATCTCTATCGCTATTTTTGCTCCTCATTTCATTGGTGTTGCATGCTAGGTGTTTGATGAAATGCCTAAGTTAGAATTGCTCAAATTCTAGGCTAGTTGACTTATTGCTAGTTTATTTTTTTATATGCAATTTGATTTCAAATTAAAGTATGATTTGTTGTTTTTAATTAGTGCCGTCCCATTCGTGTCCTTGTCCTCACTGTTGTCGATCGCCCGCGCCGGGCGCCCCGTCGCCGACACCACCTTCGTGAGCTTCTTATTCTTACTTATATGATTTACATTGTTACCTGTATAATTTTTCTTATTTGTATAATTGTTTTTTATATGTATAGTGTCATGGTTTTGATATCCGTCCCCGTCGGCCCTCGTCCGGTCTATGATTCGGATGTGGTATATTATCTTTTATAACTATGTTTTTAATTTCTTTATTTTAACAATTATGCCGACCAAACATTTGACATAGATATTTTGATCTAGGACATATATGAACCTGAAATTCCGACCGACCCTCGTGTCGAGAGGTTAAATTTAGTTGAAAGAGAAAACGATGATTTGAAAGAAAAAATCAAAAAAATTGAAGAAGAGAAGATGAAATTGGAGCTGTATGTTGCCGATGTCGTCGATGATCACAAGATCGAGATGGATGCAATGCGTAAGAAGATTAGAAACATTAGAAAAGATGCCATAAAAAATGAGGCTTGGTATCATTATGCCGTCGGATCAATTGTTACCTTAGTTGCGATTTTGATCGCATTTGTTGTTGCATTTAAATGCATTAGATAGTTTGTATGTTAATTTCACTGTATGTTTTCATCATTAGGACTATGTATTACATTTGGTCAGTACTCTGCGGAAGGTTTTAATGTGATGAACTTCTATTCATGATGTTGTGTGTAATATAATATACTCATATAATGCAGATGAGTCGGCAATATATAACTCGAAATATATAAGGTGCTCGATGAATCGGCAATGGATGTACGGTGACCGACGAACTGGCGAGTTCATTACGGGACTTGGTAGTTTTATCGCTGCGGCCGAGACAAACAAACAGAATGGTTTTATGTGTTGTCCATGTGTTGTCTGTCAGAATAAGAAGGATTACTCTTCCTCCAGAATCCTTCACACCCACCTGCTTCGGCACGGTTTCATGCCCAGCTATAATTGCTGGACCAAGCACGGAGAAACAGGGGTTATGATGGAAGAAAATGAAGAAGAAGATGATGATTACAACTCTTCTATGTACCCTGAATACGGTGATACTGCAACGGGGGAAGCTGAAGATCTAGATGAGCCGACTGATGATCTTGGTCGTGCCATTGCTGATGCACGGAGAGATTGCGGAACAGAAAATGAGAGGTCGAAATTCGCGCGCATGTTAGAGGATCATAACAAACCGTTGTACCCAAACTGTGAAGATGGGCTAAAAAAACTGGGTAGCACACTGGAATTGCTGCAATGGAAGGCAGAAAACGGTGTGACCGACAAAGGTTTTGAAAAGTTGCTGAAAATAATGAAGAAGGACCTTCCAAAGCATAACGAATTGCCCGCCAGTACATACGAAGCGAAGAAGATTGTCTGCCCTCTAGGATTAGATGTGCAGAAGATACATGCATGCCCTAATGACTGCATCCTCTATCGTGGTGAGGAGTACGAGAATTTGGATGCATGCCCGGTATGCACTGCATTGCGGTACAAGATCAGACGAGATGACCCTGGTGATGTTGAGGGCGAGCGCCCGAGAAAAAAGGGTTCCTGCCAAGGTTATGTGGTATGCTCCTATAATACCACGGTTGAAACGTTTGTTTCGAAACAAAGAGCATGCCAGGTTGTTGCGATGGCACAAAGAAGATCGTAAGAAAGACGCGATGTTGAGACACCCCGCTGATGGGTCACAGTGGAGAAAAATCGAGAGAGAGTTCCCGAACTTCGCAGATGACGCAAGGAACTTAAGATTTGGCCTAAGTACAGATGGCATGAATCCTTTTGGAGAGCAGAGCTGTAGTCATAGCACGTGGCCTGTGACTCTATTTATCTATAACCTTCCTCCTTGGTTGTGCATGAAGAGGAAGTTTATTATGATGCCAGTGCTCATCCAAGGCCCGAAGCAACCCGGGAATGACATTGACGTGTACCTTAGGCCTTTGGTTGAAGAACTTTTACAGTTGTGGCGCGAAGAAGGTGTACGTGTGTGGGATGAGCACAAACAGGCGGAATTTGACCTACGAGCGTTGTTGTTCGTAACTATCAATGATTGGCCAGCTCTTAGTAACCTTTCAGGACAGACAAACAAGGGATACAATGCTTGCACGCACTGTTTAGAGGAGACAGATAGTATATATTTGGAGAAGTGTAAGAAGGTTGTGTACCTGGGGCATCGTCGATTTCTTCCGACCAAGCATCCCGTAAAAAAAAAAGGCAAGCATTTCCAAGGTCTGCCCGAGCCTCGGAGGAAGCCTGACCACCGTACTGGTGATGATATATTTGATATGGTCAAGGATCTAGAAGTGATCTTTGGAAAAGGTCCTGGCAAGTCAATCTGTTCCGAATGACGGGTACCGGACATGCGGCCATGTGGAAGAAGAAATCTATTTTTTGGGAGCTACCCTATTGGAAAGTCCTAGAGGTCCGCTCTTCAATCGACGTGATGCACGTGACGAAGAATCTTTGCGTGAACCTGCTAGGCTTCCTGGGCGTGTATGGGAAGACAAAAGATACACCGGAAGCACGGGAGGACCAACAACGTATGAAAGACCCAAACAACATGCATCCACAGAACAAGATACACCGGAGCAGCTACGCCCTTACCAAAGCAGAGAAGGAAATCTTTTTTGAATGCCTGAACAGTATCAAGGTCCCGTCTGGCTTCTCGTCGAATATAAAGGGAATAATAAATATGGCTGAGAAAAAATTTCAAAACCTAAAGTCTCATGACTGCCACGTGATTATGACGCAGTTGCTTCCGATTGCACTAAGGGGCCTTCTACCGGAAAATGTTCGAGTACCCATTGTGAAGCTATGTGCATTCCTCAATGCAATATCTCAGAAGGTAATCAATCCAGAAAATCTGACACAGTTACAGAACGATGTGGTCCAATGTCTTGTTAGTTTCGAGTTGGTGTTCCCACCATCGTTCTTCAATATTATGACGCATCTGCTGGTTCACCTAGTCGAAGAGATTGCCATTCTCGGTCCTGTTTTTCTACACAATATGTTCCCCTTTGAGAGGTTCATGGGAGTTTTAAAGAAATATGTCCATAACCGTGCTAGGCCAGAAGGAAGCATCTCCAAGGGCTATGGAACAGAGGAGGTCATTGAGTTCTGCGTTGACTTTATTCCTGACCTTAAGTCGATTGGTGTTCCACAATCAAGACATGAGGGGAGACTGAGTGGAAAAGGCACGCTAGGAAAGAAAGCAGACATATGCAGGGACGGGCATTCTTTAACTCAGGCACACTACACAGTTCTACAGAGTTCTACCTTGGTGGCCCCGTATATCGAGAAACACAAGAACATATTACGGTCTCAACACCCGGGACAGTCCGACACCTGGATTACACATGAACACATTGATTACGATAAGTTTGATGAAATTCCCCCCTTCACGGTCAAAAACTGACCCAACCATCGTGTTGAATGATGAAGATGCTCCATGGTTACGGTCGGTGCGACCATAAGAAAGCGGCAAGACTTCTCTGATGATCTTCCACCGCTTCCCGCCTTCGTCTTCGTGTAATAATATTTATGTATGAGTGTTCTCAAACATGATGTATTTTTATGAACACTTTGATAATATTTAGTCCCGGTGGCTAGAACCGGGACTAAAGGGTCTTTTGGCGCGCACCTTTTCGGTGTCCGAAAAAATACCCTTTAGTCCTGGTTCCAGCCACAAACATGCATCTTGGAAGCACGGACAATGTATTAAACCTTTATCAAATGCACACGGTTTCCCCATCATACAGCCCAACGGTGGCTCGTGAGTGCCTGCATATCAAATGCACCGTTGGGCTGTATGACGGGAATCCAAATGATTTGTATTCGGTCGATGAACTGAAGTATTTTGTAGATAGAACAGCCGCAAGTATTTTGTTGAGGCTGTGAAGTGAGCAGCAAATCGACCTTCGATCCAAACAGCCCAAGACTTCTCTGATGATCTAACGACCGTCCCAAAAAGTGTTGGGAATGTTGTAGATCATCAGAGAGCCTTGGAGCTGCTTGGATCCGACCGAGGGGCATGGCTACCACTTCCACCACCACCACCACTCGTTGTGTGCCGTTTCGCTGCAGGGACGTCGCTATTTATAGGCGTGTGCTTCTGATCCAACGGCTCACAAGCGCTCTAAAGAAACACACCCTGATCCAACGGCTCACAAGCGCTTGAAAGAAACACACGATCCGTGTGCTTCTTTAGTCCCGGTTGGTAACACGAACCGGTACTAAATGCCCTGATCCAACAGCTCACAAGCACTCGAAGGAAACACACGATCCGTGTGCTTCTGATCCAACGGCTCACAAGCGCTCTAAAGAAACACACCCCTGATCCAACGGCTCACAAGCGCTTGAAAGAAACACACGATCCGTGTGCTTCTTTAGTCCCGGTTGGTAACACAAACCGGTACTAAAGGCCCTGATCACTCTATATATAGGCTTGGCCTCCATTGCCATATCACATCTAAACTCATATCTGCAACCTCATCACTCTTCCATTGTAACAAAATTTTGACTTAGGCGTTTTTGACTTAGGTGTTCTCGGCGACGATGTCCATGTTGGACCAGAGGGGCGATGTGCGGGACTGGGCTCCACCGGGCTGGCACTGGGAGGTGCTACCTTCCGGGACGCGCAGCTTGGTGAGGAATCCGGGTGACGTCGTCGACCCGGATCTTCTGTGGTGGCAGTCGCGTGGGCACGCTCGGTGCAGAGGGAGCCGGCCTCCGAGGAGGTGGTACGTCGCCGTATCAGGGAGGAGGATGAGCACGTCCGTCGCTACATGTATCTATTGGATAGGCAGTATGACAGTAGGTGGTCGTTTCTTCAGAGGGTTCCTTCTCACGTGAGCTATGACCCTGTGAGGGTTCCTTCTCTTTGGATGCGCAGCGCCGGAGGCTCAGCACCCCGTGGCTCAGGAACTTGGAATATGTCCTAGGCAGTACGACAGTTCTGTTGAAAACTTGTTCACAACAAAGAGCTATCTCCTCCTAACATTCTAGGGTTTCTGTCGAAATAATGGGTGTTATGGCCAAATACATGGCATAGTTTGTTTGAATGGGTCCATATTCCACACAAACATGCATCTTGGAAGCACGGACAATGTTGACGAAGGAAGTTTTTTTATTGAATAAAAAAACCATTTTCCATTTTCCGAGTGTCAGAAATGGTTTTTTTTTGTGAAGGACCTCCCAGAAATATGTTGCAAAACTTGGGTGATTCATTTTTTTAATATGCTAGAACATGTTATATGCACAAATAATCAATTTGTTTTCTAAGAAAAGATTTCCATCCACCTCTTTTAAAAATCACAAATTTCTGCCGATTCTGCTGGAAACGGGACAACTTTCTAGACTTAATTATAGTTTCTAGAAATATTTAATTCCATTTTGAAAGATATTGTATTTATAATTTTATAAGTTTAAAACAAAAATTATTGTTTTTTTCTGATAAACAGATCGAAAGATATTGTATTTATAATTTTATAAGTTTAAAACAAAAAACAGAACAAACTTTTGTTGGCGCCCAAATTTTAATTCTGAAAGAACCTTTCGTCCCGGTTCGTGGCTGGAACCGGGACGAAAGGGTCTTTTGGCGCGCACCTTTTCGGTGTCCGAAAAAATACCCTTCCGTCCCGGTTCCAGCCACCAACCGGGACGAAAGGTCACCCTTTCGTCCCGGTTGGTGGCTGGAACCGGGACGGAAGGGTCTTTCGTCCCGGTTCCAGCCACGAACCGGGACGAAAGGCCCCTTTAACCTCTCTTCTCCCCCAATCCTTCTCTCATTCTCTCATTCGCGCTAAATCGCCTAAGGACTTGGACGGCCAACCGCACGGACGCCGGCAGGCTGCCCAATTTTCCGGCGGCTGCCCTCCTCTTCTCCGCTCGCCGCTCGCCGCCGGCCGCTCGCCGCCGGCCGCCTTCCTCCTCCCCGCTCACCGCCCTTCATCTCCCTCCTCACCGCTCTCGATCGATCCGCCGGAGCCGCGCGGACGCTCCCTGGCCGAGCTCCTCCCCATCCGCCTGCCACGCCACCTCTTCTCCCTCGCCTCCTCCGGCCGCCTCCGCCGGTCGAGCCTCCGCCGGCCGAGCCACCATCCCGGTTGGTGCCTCCTCCGCCGGCCTAGAGCCTCCTCCAATCGACCCGAGGGTAATTTCATTTTTTTCTTATTCTTTTTTCTTATTATCAGAATTGGTTAGATTAGGTATTTTTTAGTTAGAATTGGTAGCTAAATATTTCATTCGAATTAGAATTTGTAGTTAATCTAAATATTTTAATTCTTATTCTTAGTTAATTAAAATAAGAATTGCCTAAATAAGAATTGTTTTCTCATTTTTACAATATTTAGCTAATTAAAATATTTAGCTTACCAATTTAAAATATTTTAGTTCTTAGTCATGTGTTCATCATTTAGCAATTGTTAGCTATTTTAAATAATGTTAGCTATTTTAAATAATTAAAATGTTAGCTATTTTGAAATGTTAGCAATTGTGTTAACAATAATTATTAGTGTTAGCAATTGTGTTAGCAATTTGTATTAATTAGTGTTAGCAATTGTTAGCTATTTTAAATAATGTTAGCTATTTTGAATTAATTAGTGTTAGGAATAATGTTAGCTATTTTGTATTAATTAGTGTTTGAAATGTTAGCAATTGTGTTAACACTAATTATTAGTGTTAGCAATTGTGTTAGCAATTTGTATTAATTAGTGTTAGCAATTGTTAGCTATTTTAAATAATGTTAGCTATTTTGAATTAATTAGTGTTAGGAATAATGTTAGCTATTGTTTATTCTCACGGTGGAGATTGTTTATTTTGAATAATTAGTGTTAGCAATTATGTTAGCTATTTTAATAATTAGTGTAGAATAAGAATAAGAATAGAATTAAAAGAATAAGAATAAGAATAAGAATGGGTTAATTTTCATTAACCACCCGGTCAATTGTCCTTGCAGAAACTATGGATCACAACAGAGACGAAAATCAGGAGAACATATTGCAAGATATTATCCGCGGTGAAGATGAGTTGGAGTTCACCTCGAGCTTTCTGAACGACTCCGGCGAGGGAGCGCAGATAGAAGCTGAGGCATCCGGTGATGATGGTGACCGGACAATTATTACTACAAACTCCGGCGCGGTATATTAACTAACCCTATATTGACTAAATCCACTATTTGATTCATATATATATATATGCATTAATGATCTTTCTTCTTTTAGCCCTCCGGATCGAGCAAATCTTCTTCTATCCCCAAACGAGGCCCATCCAAAAGGTGTGATAAAGAAGAGAGATACAAGATCGAAGCAGTAGCTCCAGATGGCAGACCGCTGACACATTTTGTCAAGTTTGTAAGTCAGTGCGGAGTTGTTGTTAGGGACAACGTCCCGATCACCACTCAAGAATGGAATGAGCCGAAGGCGACAGAACGCTCGTCTCTCACTTTTGTTGACGATAGAGTGAAAGACAATCTTTGGACGACGCTAATGGCTAATTTCACGCTTCCTCGTCAAGACGACGACGCTCATCCGTTAGAGGAGGAGGATCCAAATTACGTGGATCCCATAGAGAAAAAGGTCAAGGAGTGGGCACTGAAGAAGATGGCCGAACAATTTGCAAACTGGAAGAAAAGATTGCACAAGGACTTTGTCCTTCAAAAAAAGACTCCGGAGTTCACTGGAGCGTATGAAAAGCTAAGGGATCAGTGGGAGGAATTTGTCAAGTACAAGAAATCTGACGAGGCTAAGAAAAGGTCAGCAACTAATAAGAAAAATGCTTCCAAGAAGGAATATCACCATAGCATGGGGTCAGGTGGCTACAGGGCTATCAAGCCTAAGGTGGAGAGACTTGAGAACGCCCTGCTTGAACAAGGGATAATTCCTGAGACGCTGCGGTGGGCTGATCGGGCAAAACTTTGGTTCTTCGGGCATGGGGGAACGTTGCACCCAGAAACAGGGAAGTGCATCTTTACAAAAGCACAACTTGCAACCCCTCTCGCTGAACTTCAGAAGATAATGAAGGAGGTAGAAGCCGGGGAGTTCGTTCCAAACAGAGAGAAGGACGAGCTGTCACGGGCCCTCGGGAATCCAGAACACAAAGGTCGGACACGAGGCACAGAAGGCTCCGTACCGTGGAAGTATGGATTTCCAGATGACGCTGACAGTTATAGAAGCCGAGGGAGGAAGAAGGCAGAGGAGGCAGATCGGCTGAAGCAGATTGAAGATAGATTAACTAGGCAGCAGCAGATCCTTGATTCACTTACCACCCGGGAAGCTCAGCGGCACGAAGATCCTTCTCAGCAAGATAGCGGCCCACCATCTCAGCGGAAAAGCAGCGTGGCTTCCACGGAGCTCTTTCGGCCAGATATCTCGGCTCGTCGCTACCCCGTGGATGATATCACGGAGAGGGAAAATTGTGAGCTACATGCTCCATTGATGAACATAACCGTGAAGGTGGCGGTCGGCGTAGTCTTAGCTGCTGTAACTAATGGTACTTACCATTCGCGGCCGATTCCAGATGGATATTCTGTTGTCTTAGTGGATGAAGTCATGAAAGGATACGAGGATCTGCAGCTTGACTACCCTACGGGTGAAGGCGAGACTGCACTAAGGGATGGTAGAAAAACTACTGTTCTATGGCGGAAGGAACACATTGTGCTTCCAAATTGGAAGCCAAGGTCACCGTCTCCGCCGCCTCAGCCGTCTCCGCCACCTCAGCCGTCTCCGCCGCGTCAGCCGTCTCCGCCGCGTCAGCCGTCTCCGCCACCCCAGCCGTCTCCGCCGCGACAGCCATCTCCTCCGCAGCGTCAGCCATCTCCTCCGCCGCGTCAGCCGTCTCCACCGCCTCAGCCGTCTCCGCCGTGTCAGGCATCTCCTCCGCAGCCTCAGCCGTCACAGGCTCATAGTCATGTTCAAAAGCGGAAGAGCACCGCCTGCGCCGCCTCTGCCTCGGGTTCTAGTGGTACAAGTCATCAGAAGAAAGCGAAACCTGCCAAGCCTATCGAGAAATTACCTTACGAAATGACCAAAGCAGAGCTAGAAGTGTGGGTTAAAGAGGATGTCAGACGCCAGTTAGCACCGAAGCGGTCACAAAAGGTCCCACTAGATCCGGTCTTAGTTGAGAGAACACTGAGAAACCTGACGCGACCAACGGCTGAGCAGATTTTACCGGACTACGACCGAACAATTATAAAGGCACGTGATGCTCAGGTGCCGCCCCATGTTCTGAGGGCACGCAATATTCCGAAGCCGAAGGACCGTCCATACGGTCAAGGAGTTCCTCAGCTCGGACAACAGGAGAAGCAATCGTGCGCCCCGCTGAGGGTGTGTTCCGATGTCCCTCGGCCTAAACAATTAACTAACAAACAAATCAAAAAAGCCGCCGATGAGCTTGGTGTGACCATGGCTGAATACTTGGGCTCGCTAATAGAGTATCCCATTGCTGAGGTGATCACACACAAGTACAAATACAAGCACGGGGAGCCTTTTGTCAAACCAGAGAAGGTCCCGAACCTTCCAACAAAAATGCGAAGATTGAATGCGTGGTACATGGAAGCAGCAAAGGAAGGGAAAAATTGGATCAACCTGGAGGTTAAAGAAGAGCATTACGGTCGTGGAACTGCCCAGGTCCAGGTTGAATTTGAAGAACTGTTTCAGTTATTCCAACAAGATGCCATCGACAAATCTATCGTCAGTGCCTATTGTCTGTAAGTATTTTTTTCTGTAACTAAGTCTCTAACTCAGCTCGTTAAACATATTTGTAATTATCCTCACTCTATTATGCAGATTGAAGATTCGAGAATGCAGATTATCTGGAATCTATGACATTGGGTTCGTTGACCCACATGTCATTCATCAGTACAATCTTATACATAAAGAAAAGGAAACGGAGGACCTCTTGGTACTTGCGTTAAGGAAGCAAGAAACTAAAACACAAATACTATTTCCTTACAACTTTGGGTGAGTGTTAGTGTCTATACACCTTCTATACTCCATGTTAATTAAGTGTAATTGACGAGTAATTCGTGCGCAGGTTCCACTATCTGTTATTTATCATTATTCCTGACAAAGGAATAGTACAAGTCATGGACCCACTACGTGATCAACCAGAGAACTGGGAGGACATGAAGGGAATGATCCAGAGGTAATTTCAATCGTTATGGCACTATATCGGCAACTTTCGTTCATTTCCTGGTATGTAGTAATTAATAAGTCATTTATTCTTTTTCATTGACTTCCAGGGTTTGGAAACGGTTCACCAACAGGGCTCCGGGTGAATGGACAGATGAGCTTGAATTTAAAGACATGGCGGTAAGTAGTTCTAGCTAGACCCGGGCATCTATTTGATTGAAGTTTAATAATATTATCATGCTTGATTATTATTTTGATTGAACTTTGTTCTTATAAAGTGCCCGAGACAGGGATCCGGAAATCACTTATGTGGATTGTATGTCTGCGAGTTCATTCGCCAGAGGTGTTATCAGAGGAGCAGACTCTTAGAACATCTTGAAGTAAGTAAACAATATTCACAATACTATTTTATTACAATCAATTGTGTTGAGATTCTCTCATATATATATCGAAATTGACCCCTTCCATAAATTATATAGATCGAAGGAATGCGGGACATGCTCCTACCACAAGACCGCTTGCGAGCAATTCAAGAGGAGCTGGCGGCATTCTTCTTAGATCAAGTCATAGATAAAAATGGAGAATTTTATTCACCGGGCAACTAGGGTTTTGTGTATGTTAATAGGGTTGGACAACTTATACGATACTATATGTAAAGATTCGACAACTTATGGCGATGTTTGTGTAATTCCTTCTTTAGTTGTTTTGTATATACATAGTATCGTCGAATTGGATCCTAAAAAGAAAAACAATAAATGAAAAAATAAACGAAAAACAGTAAAACAAACAAACAATATAAAGAAAAACAGCAAAACAAAAAAAAACTGAATAAACCTTTAGTCCCGGTTCGTGGCTAGAACCGGGACTAAAGGTCCTCTGACAGGCGCGGCACTGCGCGCTGCCACGTCTTGACCCTTTGGTCCCGGTTCGTAACAGAACCGGGACTAAAGGTCGGGGCTTTAGTCCCGATTGCGCTGTCCCGGTTGCGCAACCGGGACTAAAGGGGCTGGGGAACCGGGACAAAAGCCCCGTTTTCCACCAGTGTAGGTGCGGGAAGAGGAAGCAGCAGCGCGGCGCTTCGCGTGTTGGCCTGCTGCCTGTGATGGATGCGAACGCTGTTCTCTTGGCTGGGCTGACTCGGTTGGAAAGAAAAGAAAGAAAGCAGTGAAGAGAATACAAAGTGATGCTGCAAGCCTGCAACCACGTACAGGAGAAGGAAAATAGAAATGAACCGGCAGACTAGTGCCGTGCTAGTGCATTTGGTAGGGAAAAGAAAGAAATACATGAGTAAAGGATCGATTGGAAGCCAGCCAAAAGCATGCACGTGCATGTGTATGGTATGGATCAAATTCCAATGGAATTTTTAGAGAAAACCAAATAAGAAAGAAATTGGCAGATCAAATTCAGATGAAAATGAGAAATCAAACTCTTGTCTCAAATATTAATTTCAGACATAAGAAATAAAATAAATAGATTCTCCTTTTAGGGAAATCTATAAGGCTTCGGAAAAATACCAAATAGACTCTGAAAACGAAAAGAAATTTTAAATCCTCCTTGGTATTAATTCTTGTTAAAGCATATTGTGTATGAAATTTCTAGTTTGAATTTAATTAATCAAACGAAATTTTCCAATCCTCATTTTCAGTTAAAATATTTTGAAAACTCCAAAATTCGGTCTGTTACAAATCTACCCCCCTTAACAGAATCTCGTCCCCGAGATTCGGGCTCACTATAGAATTGGGTTGTTGGATAGCTCTTTGGCATATCTTTGATGGGTTGCTCGGTTGAGACTCTTCACAACATTGATCTTCTAATTGTCTCTTATACATAAGATTGCTTCCTTGGCTGGATTTCTCTAACATAGACATGGCACTTCTTGTTGGTAATTGAACTTCCTCCTTGGATAAGCATTGACATCATGTCCATCATCTCCATAGCGTTGGCATACTTTTCTTGAAGCGTTGGTAATGTCCTTTCTTACTTCTGATTCGGAATTGTGAGAGGATATGGTATAACTTACTTGATAAAATCTTCGTGCATCCCAAAATTGCTCTTGAATGAAGTTACTCGACGCCATATTGCATTCGTGAGTAATTCCTTATTTTCCTCCCTCACTTTATGGCTAAAATCTTCAAGGGATCTTCTATACCATTGGAATTGATTCGGATCCTTCACATATCTTCTTGAGACCCGCTTGCATATGTTCCTTGCGTTGCTCGATTACATGTTGAGCCACAAAAGAGCAGCTACAGTGTAGTGATTTCCCCATCACATGAGCAAGTCTTCTTATATTTGGGGCATTCTAACATTGGGTAACATGCGTGATCGTTAGCTTCACCATGTCTTCGGGGCAGCGTATCCTGTCTCACCACAAAGTATGCAAACATGGTTCTTCCTCCTTGTGCGGGTAAAGTAACTCATCATCCATAAACAGCATGACAAATTTCTCTTCAAAACCTAATACACGACCATGTCCATAACCTCCACGTCCACGGCATCGGCTAACATTCTTCTTGTTGGTTATCCAGTGTTGAGATAGACAAGAGGGAAATAAACTAACCCATAAACCAAACATATAGGAAAATAAGCAAGGAAGATCCAAATAAGGCTTCAAGCACATTATTTTGAAAAATATGGTTTTAGTATGACTACATAAAAAAATCAAGAATATGTAGTCGATACTCATGCAAAAATAAAATTTTCTAACGTACAAAGTATACTACTAAAGGGTTCTATCCAAAATCCTCCTATATGGTTGTTTAGTCTCGACTTGGCGTTGATCTTAGACATGGAGGAATGAAGTCCTTGATCGATGATTCTTCGGTCCTTCAGTTCTTGAAAAGCCTTCTTGTAGGTAGGGCGTGGGTAAACTAGAAAAGTAGTTGAGAAAGAAACATTCAAAACAATAAAGATAAGAGAAGGAATCGATAGCCAAGAATTTACTACGAGGATTTTCATAAATAGTATTTTACTTTTAAAATATCCCTAAGGTTTTCCATTTCTAACTAAGGCCACGTGACTAGGTCAACCTGGCTCTGATACCACTTCTGTGAGGACCGGAATTTTACTTCCAGACCCCCTGTGTAATCATGTCAATCCCAAGATCAATGTTGACAACACAGCGAAATGAATATCATTGCAGAACGTTCAAAAGTATTTTATTACAAAGTTTGAATAGCCACAAAGTACACTGTCTTGTGACATTTTATTACAACCAGAGAGCTCAGCGGAAATATAAAAGCGAAGTGACTCCATCTCAGCCACAGGCAGTCGATGTAGTCCACGAGGCCTCACTCCTCAGCGTCGTCGTAGTAGTCGTAGTTGTCTCCTTCTTCATAGTACTCTGAATAATCAACAAAGTAATGCCATGAGTACATAACGTACTCAACATGCCCCCCATGCAAGACCTATAATAGCTACATGTGGCTTCAAAGGGCTGTATGGTTCTTTTGCATAAAAGCCAATTTTGTTTGCAATAACACAATAGTTTTGATAAAACATATTTTAGACGAAAAACGATGTTTTGTGTTCAATGTAGTATTTCTCATCAAAGTGAGTGTCCTCGACACCTCACGTTCTCCATAGGATTTCAGGATAGAGGCAAAGAGGGAAGTAGCAAAACAGGTTCCCGTATGTCAAGAAAGATTCATGTGTCGTCCATGACCGTGGACACGGCTATTCGAATAGTTCTACACTCTGCAGAGGTGGTACACTTTCCCCACATGACACAAACTCGCCTAATTACAACCAGCCGTCGCTAGCATAGCAATAGGGAATTTGTGACGAGGTTTTTCAGCTAGATCCCCCAAAGATGTGACATGCCCACCGGGTCTGGCGCCGGAACTGAGAGTATGTCCCCAAACCGGTCCCCCCATCTGTGCCGAAGGTTCTCCCGTAGGCAGACACCTCATCTGCGGTACGGCGACATCGACACCAAAGGCTGACTAACTTACTTAACCAAGCCAGAGCCCATATAGCATGTGGTCGTACCGGTAGTCACAATCTTCAAATCCAAGACTTATTAGGCCCTTATGCGGCACGGACGACGGATTGCCCCCTTCAGCTTGTGAAGGGCAGCCAATCGCTCCTTCAATAGTTGATCCAGCAGTCGCCCGCGCCATGTTTAGATGGTAAGTTTCACCCAGAGTAGAAGAGAGAGTAGAGGAAGTAACAATGGCTAATCAGCCTAGCTCAACGAGCTCAACAAGTTCAAAAGGTGTTTGTGACCCAAGGGTCAACCAATTCCTCCAAAGAGGCAAGATAAGGACGTCCTAATGATTATTGAGCATGGCTAAGCATTTCTACTCTACAGGATTACTATATAATTTCTACTCAGGGTATCAAGTATAAGGCGACAAGTGGATCAGGCTGGTGTGTCAGGTGACACGCCAGTAAATTGAATAAAATAACACGCATAATTGCAAAACAATAAATAATGCTCTTTTAAAAAAAAACATAGGATAAAACATGAGAGGGGGGGGGGCATGCCTTCGTTGACGAATCATTCTTCTTCCATAAGCTGATTATATCCACGTCACTCCCTACTCGTCATAACGCGAGCAAATGGCAAGCAAATAAATACCAAAACAATAATTACCAAGACCAAATGAAATACAAATTAGAGTGAATGGAGTAGTAGTTAAAGAATAGGATAGGACAACTTGATAGGATTGTGAAAGCGAGTTGTGGCAACTCAGATATGAATCAAATGGCATGGATAAGATGCTAGGATAGAGTATCAGAACAGAATGTCGTCATAAGAGATATGGATAGATCTTACTATATCTAACTATCTACAAACCCGACATATAGGTTATAACATAGATGGTCATACCCGTGTAATCCAGCAAACTTCCATACATACTATAGCATAACTACATAACTAGCAAACATGTAAACAAGACATTCAAATGAACGCTATCATACTAGCTAGTTTGCAGTCATCAAACAAAACCTATCATGCTAGTGGTATAGAAAGTACCCAAGGTTATCTAGAATGCAACATAAACTTATAAGTAATATAAAAGCTAAAGATCATCATAAAACGATAGCAATTGCAAGCTAAAGTTGCTCATATGAAAACATGCATTACACCAGCGAGTGGTATAACTACACCCACAACACGTAAGAGTAACATAAACAATAAATAAAGACTACCATAGCTATACTTCAGCGATAATAAGCCAAGGACTAACCATGGTGTAACAACATCTAAAACATATGAATCATGCCATAGCAATATATATCAACTAAGATATGATATCTATACATAAACAACTTAATACCTTTCACAACAAGAATATCATTACAAGCATGAGATATAAAGCATACAAGAATATACTACAGATCACACTCAAGCCAATCTACTGTCTAGTTAAAAGAAAACTTGAGCATACACAAGGATTTGATATTATCATGCACTACTGCCATGAAATACAAACTACCGTAAACATGTGATTATCTACTACAACGAATAACACACAACTGCTAAGATAACATCCAAGTATGCAACACTTTATACATCTAGAACCAAACAACCACTCGGGCATATAATTATCTAGGCAAGTCTATGCTAGCATACCCGAAGACAAAGCACTATATAACATGGAATAGTAACATAAGAATAGGTCATACATCTATATAAATAACACAAAGGAATCATGAATAGAATATCACTTGAATAACTTCATATAAAACTATTCATGCAACCATGACATGAATATATGTACTTCCGAAAATATATGCTAATAGAGTGGATATAACTAAGCATCATATAACACATGGTCCACAAGAAACGAAGATGGTTAAGCATGAATGATAAACTAGATAAACAACACACATCTACTAGCACAGTCGGGTACTTCAGCATGAATACAACAACTAATAATATGCATGAGATACTAAGCAAGCAATAGCTAGGAATCAAGGAACGACATCTCTTGTGAGTACTATAACTTTCTTCACCAAAATACTAAAGAAGTAATAGAGTACTAAGCAAACTCATAGCTAAACATGCATTAACAAGACAAACTAATAAAAACAAGTCGTGCATCAATAATATATTAAACATGGAATAACATAAGAGTATATACTACTAATCAATATCAAGCTATAAATAAGTTACAAAATAGCACAAGCAATTCTATATTAGAATAAAACATAAACTACTACTTAAGTACAAATGGCCATCTTAGCATATCACACAACGATATATAAATTATAGAGGACTCCTACACATGTGATTTAACTAGGAAAAATAAATCACACATAAAACCAAGCATATACTTCAAATACATTTGAAATTGACCCATATTTAGATATGGTTAACCTAGTATAGAATCTACCCAAAGGATTTAAAATCCAAGTCCACCAAATGGTTCCTAGGGTCAAAAAGATACTTAGACATGTTGGGCTTGAAATAGGAAGATCAACAGAACATGGTGTTCCATGGTGGTGTCGATTTTCAACGAATTGGCATTTACTCTGTGATGGTCGAATTGAAGATCCGTCTTCTCCTGTGGACTACTGGAGATGAGTAGCACGATGTGACGCGAAAGAATATCACGAAGTTGTGCCTAAAAGTGGAGATGGTGTAAGCATGTCGATGTCAGATGACATGGTTAAGAGTTGGCGCGGCCAACAGAATAGATGGGCTGCACAATATTGTCTAGGAGGTAGGCATAAATGCGGTGAGTACATGGTTCAAGGGAAAGTATCTGATTCTCACCGTACGCGATGAACTCGTCCGACGAAGTCGATGAACAGACCAGATATGTGTGTAGAGACTGTCGGCTGCGATCAATGGTTCCAGCTTCCGGTCGCCTGGATCGGTCATCCTCCTCTTCGCGGTCCTGAAGGCGCAGCAGTGTGGCCTGGTATGGCCGGAGTCACCGGGAACGCAGCGGCGCGTCCATAGAAAGACTGATCCGGAGCTTCACGTGATTGGATCTTGGGGCGAGTAGGGGATTGTGCTGGCGATTCAAGGTGGGAAAGGAGAGTAGGAGAGGATCGACTAGGTGATTTAGTAGGCTGGGGCGAGGCAATGGCAGCGGCAGTTTCCGGTGGCGAGCGTTTCAACTGGCTGATGTAGGTGCGGGAAGAGGAAGCAGCAGCGCGGCGCTTCGCGTGTTGGCCTGCTGCCTGTGATGGATGCGAACGCTGTTCTCTTGGCTGGGCTGACTCGGTTGGAAAGAAAAGAAAGAAAGCAGTGAAGAGAATACAAAGTGATGCTGCAAGCCTGCAACCACGTACAGGAGAAGGAAAATAGAAATGAACCGGCAGACTAGTGCCGTGCTAGTGCATTTGGTAGGGAAAAGAAAGAAATACATGAGTAAAGGATCGATTGGAAGCCAGCCAAAAGCATGCACGTGCATGTGTATGGTATGGATCAAATTCCAATGGAATTTTTAGAGAAAACCAAATAAGAAAGAAATTGGCAGATCAAATTCAGATGAAAATGAGAAATCAAACTCTTGTCTCAAATATTAATTTCAGACATAAGAAATAAAATAAATAGATTCTCCTTTTAGGGAAATCTATAAGGCTTCGGAAAAATACCAAATAGACTCTGAAAACGAAAAGAAATTTTAAATCCTCCTTGGTATTAATTCTTGTTAAAGCATATTGTGTATGAAATTTCTAGTTTGAATTTAATTAATCAAACGAAATTTTCCAATCCTCATTTTCAGTTAAAATATTTTGAAAACTCCAAAATTCGGTCTGTTACAAAGCTGGCGCCGATGGTGACGCTAGTCCCCGAGCCGTTTGCCTCAAGAGGCACCTGCTTCGTCGCGGCCTTCTCCTGAGAGAACAGCTGCTTCTTCCTCGCGGGGGGCCTCGGGAGGGGTTCCTCATCCTCGTCAGCGGGGGACGCCACCGCGGCAGCCTTGTAGGCCGCTTGCGCAGCGTACATGGCATCTGAGACCATGCAACGGATGACGATGGTGCCACCCGAGCCAGGGAGCTTGACGAGGTTGTAGGCGTGGTGGGTCACCGCCATGAACTTTGCGAGGCGGGGTAGCCGAGGGGATGGCGTTGTAGGGCAGGCCGATGTGCGCGACGTCGAAGTCGATCAGCTCGGTGCGGTAGTTGGCTTGCGTGCCGAAAGTGACCGCGAGCCTCACTTGCCCCAAAGGGGTCGTGAGACCCTCTGGCACCCCCGAGAAGGGCCTGGTGGCATGAGCCGCTCGTAAGGCACCTGAAGCTTCTCGAAAGTCTTGACAGAGATGACGTTGAGGCCTGCACCCCCATCGATGAGCGTCTTCGAGACTGCGATGTTGTTGATGGTGGGGGTGCAGACCAGCGGGATGGTGCCAACAGTCGAAGTGGACTTGGGGTGGTCGCTGGAGTCAAAGGTGATGGGGTATTGGGACCACTTGAGGGGCCTGGAGGCGTCAACCCTGAGAAGCGCTGCCGCGATCTCGCGAGCGAGTTGCTTGAAGTGGCGGTTGGAGCTGGGGGCCTGAGCACCGCCGATGATGCAAGCCGTCCCGCGAGGTACCTGGTAGCCCTCAGGAGTCTCGGCAGGGAGGTTGTCGTTCGCGGGGTGGACGGCGTTGGCTTGAGGGTTCTGCTGGTAGTTGTCGTCGTAGTTGTTGTTGTTCCAGCGTCGCCTCCCGCGGCCGCCGCGGCCGCCGCGACCTTGCTGCCGCTCGCGAGCCTCGCGAGCCTCGCGAAGCCTCTTGAGGTCGTAGCAGTCCTCGGTAGCATGGGAATGCCTGTTGTGGTAGATGCAGAAGGGGCGATCATCTTTCTTCTCGGGGTGCGCGGCTGGAGCGGCAGCGCGAGGCTGCTTGGCGTCAGGTTCAGCTGCAAGGAACGCAGTGGTCTTGCGCTTCTCGGTGGGTTTCTTCTTCTTCTTGGATCCCTCGGCAGGGTCCCCTGGCTCGTTCTTGACGAACAAGCGGCCCTCCTCAGCCTTGGCGCACTTGTCCGCCAAGTCGAAGAGCTTGACGACGGTGGTGATATTGTCGTGGATGCCAAGCTTCTCGAGCATCCGCACGTCCGTGACTCCAGCCTGGAAGGCCGAAATGACCTGCGCGTCGGTGGCGTTGGGGATCTTGTTGCGCACCTGGCTGAAGCGCTGGATGTACTTGCGGAGGGTCTCGCCAGGCTTCTGGCGTACGCCGCGGAGGTCGTTGTACGTGAGGCCGCACTCATACGTGCCCATGAAGTTCGCGACGAAGCAACGGCAGAGGTCCTCCCAGGTGTTGATGGACTCAGCAGGGAGGTTCGTGAGCCACGAGGATGCGGAGTCCTTGAGGGCCATGGGGAACCAGTTCGCCATGACTTTGTCGTCGCCCCCCGCGGCCTGTATAGCCAAAGTGTAGAGCTGCAGGAACTCTAGGGGGTTGTTCTTGCAGTCGTAGCGCGGAGGAAGATCCGGCTTGAACTTGACCGGCCAGACGACGCGACGGAGGCTGCGAGTAGGTGACCACGCTGTTGGCGAGAGTGGCGTGGAGGTGGCGCCCCGCGGTGGCGACGTCCTGGACGGCGCGGTTGTGGCGATCCTGCTGGCGCTCGATGTTCACGCGTGCGTCCTCCGAGGCTCGCTGCACGATTTGGCAGTCATGCGGCGACGACGCGTGCGATGCAGTGCGGTTGTCGCGAGGAGGAGCCCCTGCTGGAGCAGGTTGCGGTGGAACTGGTGGAGCTGGAGCGGGCGCGGGCTGACGAGGAGGTGCAGGAGGTGCGCCGTGTGCCACGTCCCCCACGCGCGCAGAGGGAACCAGCGAACGAGACGGTGCAGGAGCGGCGACGCGAGCGGCGCCGACGAGCTCGGAGAGGCGGTTGAGCTAGGCTTCTTGAGCCTCCGGCATGGGGCGGTACTGCAGCAGCTCCTGCGCCATGAGAAGCGCAGTTGCTGGGCTGGGCGCAGGGCGGCCCAGCGAGGAGGCAGCACGGTCCCGCGACGGGTGCAGGGAGGAAGCCTCCTCTTCGCCGAGGTCGTCCTATGCGTGGTCGTCGTTGTTGTCCTCTGGATGCTCGACGCGGGGCTCGGGGTCGACGTGGCGCTCCGGAGCAGCGCTTCCGCGCGGGCGGCCGCGCGGGTTGCCAGCAAGAGCGGTGGCGGCGCTGGCCGTCCGGCGAGCGAGGTTGAAGATTCCCCTCAGCCCCCTACCTGGCGCGCCAAAATGTCGGAGATCTGTCCCTGGAACTGGGTGTATCTCACTAGGTAAGGAATCGAGTAAGGGGCTGAACAAGGAATCAAACAACCCTCAATGTGCCACGGCAACGGCGCTTGCCGAGATCGCTGTGGGACGGCACTGCAGAGAAGAACACACGATGTTACCCAGGTTCAGGGCCCTCTTGGAGAGGTAAAACCCCTACGTCCTACCTTGGTTGTATTGCACTGCTTGTAGAGGTTACAGTACAAGGAGAGCTTGGGGAGCTCGAGGTGGCTAACAATGGCTAACCCTAGAACAGTACTAAAGCTTCAGATTGGGCCAGATCCCTAGATCTCAGATCTCGAACCTCAAAACCAACCAACTAAAAAACCATCCCTTAGCCTGAATGTGCTCCCCCTCCTTTTATAGGTGTCCTGGACCTCTTCCCCCAAATATCTTGGCGGGAAGGGTTACCACATGGCGACGAAGGAGGAGGACTGGTGCATGATAAAGGGGGAGTCCATGGACACGGTCCACGGCAGGGAGCGGCGTCACCAAAGCTGGAAAAGCCACCGTCCAGCCAGGACGGTGGGCTGGCGTTGCTGAGGTCGGGAGGCGCCCCACGGTGACGTCGCCCTTGGAGCGTAGCGGCAGACGGTCTCCTTATCACCAAAATGGCAATTCTTGTAGCTTCTTTGCTTGGTGCAGCATTGTTGACTGCTTTATACACGAGAATGGCAACTGCGGCGCTGTCGTCACCGCGCGTAGGCACGCCCGTGACTCTGCGGAGGGCGCAGAGCCCATGTGCGCTCTGTCGCGGAGACAGAGCTTGCTTCATGAGGAAAAAACCCTCGCGAGGCTCGAGGCCTCGCCGAGCCTTTTGGCTTTATCCCTGGCAGAATCGACGGCAGCATCCAAGATACCCTCTCGAGGAGAAGTCCCTCGCGAGGGAAAACCCTCGCGAGGCTCGCCAGGCTTGGAGAGCCTGGTCCTTAGCGAAATTTTCTGAAGAGTGTCGTGGGCCCTGGCAGACCGGGCCGTGGTACCCTGGTTTCCACCTAGAGTAGACTTCCTTTATGTGTTTGGATAATTTGCTAGCACGCTTACCTGATGGGAGAGCTCCTCTAAGAAGCCTCCAAGCAAATGTTTGAATTCTTGGTGGCACCTGTTTGTCCTGCCACACCTGGTTCAATAGTTGAATAACTTGTGATGGAACCGGTTTTGGCCTTTGCCTTGCAGGAAGGTTCAGATTATTGAAAGCATGCTTGTATGCGCTCTTTGGAGAAAAACAACCTGCAGGAGTTAGTTTCCAAATAAGAGTATCTGTTTCATTAACATTGAGAATTGGGGTCTGAATAATAGCATTAGCTGTTGGGGGTTCAAAGAGAGTATGGATGAGTTGGGTATTCCAAGCTTTATGGTTTGGCATCCAAAGATCCATAACAATCGCAGGGTAATTGAAATGAGGTCGCTGAATAATAAGATGGTTGTAAATATTCTCCCAACGTTCAAACCAAGGAGAACTCCAAATTGAACTAGTGCCATCAACCAATTGCAAAGCCGAGGATGAAATAAGGAGAGGTCTGACCTTCAAGATGGCGGCCCAGAAGGCTGACTTCGCCTTGTTGGTTTTGGCCCTCCATATGGTTGTGTCATGGTGGTACTTGGCCTTCAGCACCCGAGCCAAATGGGCTTGAGGATCTTCGGCAATGCGCCAGGCTGCTGAAAGTATCATGCCTTGATTGATGGCCTGCATGTTTCTGATTCCCAACCCACCCATCTTTTTCTCCACACAAATGTCTGCCCAAGCTCCAAGACATTAAAATTTTGTGACTTGGTCCTCTCGCACACCCGTCCACCAAAAGTTCCTGATGATGGCTGTAAGTTTAGAGAGAAATTTCCTAGAGAATAGTATGTTAGACATGTAGTAAACAGGTATGGAGGAGAAAACAGATTTTATAAGTGTCAATCTAGCTGCATGAGAGAGCCTGTTCGCCTTATAGGCTGATAGCTTAGATCTGAATTTGTCATAAATAAAACTGTATGCAGCTGATCTATCTTTTGGAGGAAGAATATGTGGGTGCCCAAGGTGTGTACAAGTTTCTGTCCTGTCCGCGACAGGGAAAATTTGCTTTACTTTTTGTTTAACCTCCATAGGAACAATTTTGCTGAATAAGATAGCAGATTTATTCCAATTAGGAGTTTGACCCGAGGCAATGCAGAATTGCTGTAAATGTTTGCCATGGCAGTCACCTCTTGCACAGAAGCTTTACCACAAAGCAAAAGGTCGTCTGCAAACATTAAGGAATGAATCGGAGGACAGTTCGGTCCAAGAGAAATACCTGTCAGATTGTGGGCTTGCATGGCCTCGTGTAGTGCTAGTGAAAGTTCATTAACTTCTCCTAGAACCCTGTCGGATAGAGGGCAACCCTGTCTGTGAAACTTCTCAAAGGACTGGCCATTTATGATAACCGAAAACACAGGGGTAGCAATGCAAGCATGGATAAGCTTTACGAAATTAGCATGAAGCCCTTTGAGAGCAAGGGCAGCCTCAATGAAGTACCACTCCATTCTATCAAAAGCCTTGGCAAGGTCAATTTTAACCATGAAATCATGAGTAGCCCAAGAGTTAAGATTAAAGGAATGAGCAATTTCTTGGGCTATAACAATATTGTTACTAATGTGCCTACCTTCTTTGAAAGCTTGCTGGGATGGGTGTATGTAATCAGGCAGATGATGTTTAAGGCGATTAGCAAGAGATTTTGCAATGATTTTGTAAATAACATTACACAAGCTAATGGGCCTAAAATCTGAGGGTAGGTGACAAACCAGCTTTTTGGGAATTAGGACAATATGGGTGTCGTTTAGGTGGGACGGGATTATACCTGTACTGTAGAAATCTTTTACCACCTTCGTGACATCATCTCCTATCCAGCTCCATGCCGAAATGTAGAATGCAACATTAAAACCGTCAGGGCCTGGAGAGGCATTCCTTTTCATTGCCTTTAGAATATTCCAAATCTCTTCCTTGTCCAGAACCGAATAGGTGAAATCATCTCCTGCTTGCGGTGGCTGGGAACTGATCTGGGTAGCCCTGTCAATATTAGTCACCGAAGAACAAAAAATATCCCTAAAATAACGAACAAATTCACGAGCAATATCTTCTGGATCAAATAATTCAACGCCAGCATGCGATTTAATAGATACAATACGGTTGCGCCGCCTGCGTTTGAGAACCGCATTATGGAAGTAAGATGTGTTCTTGTCTCCGAATGTGGCCCAATGCTTCTTTGCCCGCTGTCGATAGGATTCAGTGAGCTTGGTGAGGTTTTCTTCATATCTAGTGATAAGATGAGCCTCTTTAGTATGGTCTTGCTGGTGCACCGGTAACAACTGAATCTTATTTATTTGGTCTTGTATTTCGTCTAACTCCTGTTGAATAGGCTTCTTTTTCTTGCACCGTTTTTTAGAGTTCCTGCAAGGCTAGTTGTTCTAGCATGAAATGTTCTATCAGGGAAAGAAAACCAAGCCGATTGTGCCGTTTGTTGGTAGTCTGCTTCCATAGTCCACGAGTTCTCGAATTTGAAATTGAGCTTAGGTCTAGAAAACAGGGAATCAGTGGAAACAAGAATGGGCGCATGATCACCCAAGATAATAGGTAAATTAAAAACATTAGTATTCGGGAAAACACCGCACCATTCAGCATTGATCAAACACCTATCCAGCCTTTCAAAAACAGGGGTAGTGGAAAATATTTATTAGTCCAAGTGTAAGCTGGACCAGTGTAACCCGCATCAAACAAACCACATTGCTTCACAAAGGAATTGAACACACGCATACGAGACTTATTTATATGAGAAGAGGTGGTATCAATATTAGACATAATATTGTTAAGATCACCTAAACAGACTACCGGCTTACCAACATTATCATGCAGAAAATTTGATATTTGATCCCAAATCATACCGGTGTGGCGGTGATGGGGATCACCGTAGACACAAGCCAACAGAAACTCCATGTTAGTGGCTACAATAACAACTAGAGCTAGGATCATATGCCTATTGGAGAACTTGAGAGTAACAACAACTTCATCAGTCCAAAGCATCCAAAGGCCACCGGAGCGACCGTTAGATGGAACTACAAAACTATCTTCATATATTTACTAATTGGAGGCACTGTAGAAGGCTCCACATTAATCCTGGAGATTAGTAAATATTGTCCATCCGATTAACCTCCGATCCATCCGTAGCCATTAGATGAAGGAGCAGATTTGCGTCCTTATTCCACCGGCCTCCACCTGAAGTCATCACCGGCCTCCACCTGACGTCCTGAGTTGTGACTCCTATCTCCTTCTTCTCCAGATCGACACAGTTCCTCGGCGGCAACGCTCCTATTTCTCATCGATTGCACTAGGCTTCTCATGGTTTACGGTGCACGCCAGCATGCAGCCACGCATCTATGTATAGCCTGTACGTGATCAGACGAGATTGATTGATTAAGAGCTAGCAGTGTCCTCGACGGATTGTCCGCTGCTTTTCAAATCTTATCGTCTCCAGCTAGCATGCAACCATGTATCAGGTAACGATATTCTCTGCCAATCATAACATCTCCAGGCTCCAGCTTTCTCATGATTCGTTTTCAGGGATCCTCATGGGGAGCGATGGCAAAATATTGCACCTTCCCAGCTTCAAGGTTCTCGCAGTATCCGTCAGAGCGTTGACCAGGCGTCTATCCTCGGCTGCAAAAACAATATGCTCAACGCTCCCATATTCCAAGCATCGGCAAGATACATCATATTTGTAGATCTATTCAGTCTGAGATGGTTCTATGAATGATGGATGTTCTCGGGGAAGCAAGAGAACATGGCGATGCTGCCTATATGGGAGGTTCATATGTATTTTTTCTAGAATACGAAGATCAGCATAAACGCCATCAATGTAAGCAAATTTACTGATAGTGCAACTTCTACCTACTACTCCTATACAATGGTCCAGGTACGTACCTCTTTCTTTCTCTCTCTTCTTGGTCTAATCCAACTTCTTAATAATTTCTATTTACACGAGTTGGGTTGATGGTAGTCTGTTTTGTGAATGGTTGGGGTTAATATCTGAAGTTTTTGTTGAATGGAAAGTGCACCGTGTGAGTTCTAAATTATATGGTTAGGCGCGTCTCTGGAGCATCACTTGCCGCAGCTCTTTCGGATCAGACGTCGCTTCTGTCCTGCAGAGTGCTCCTTCCTCCACCTGGCGGCAGCCGACACCCCTCCACCAGTCGACATTACTGGCGGACACTATAAGATACACCGGGGATAGCATTCAGTTTGGTGGTCAAAGAATCTCATATTTACTACAACCTCTAGCTTGCTAAAACGTTTTACATTATGGAACGGAGGGGGTAGCATAATATGTTGGCATAGGGCAAGGTAAGGGGGATGCCATACTGTCAGCAAGTAGCGTAACTACGCCTTGCCCCATTATATACTATGTTGTCTAAACAATCTTACTATGAATTGAGAAATTATTGTTTTTCTCTTTTTGTTGCGGAAGGAAACTTGGTAATGTGAGATGACGGAAGCAAATTTATTTTTTGCATCTGACAAGCGAAGCAACTTAAGATGGCCTTGAAGATGTATCGAGTGCAAGAGTGTGATTTAAAATTCAAGGTGTTTGTATCCAGTTGACTCACATGTGGTAATTGTTAAAAAACAGAGTCAAATGTGCTAATTATATTGCAATGAGCTCAGGTTCTGCAAGGCATGCACTGCTAAATTATTTTCCGTTTCTATGCCCAGATATAACCATGCATGGAGGACGCAAAGCTAAGAAACGTTTGAGCTTCTTCAATAAAAATCATAGGTTAAGGCATATGGATTTCTAAATATAAACCTAGACATTCTTCGAGGTAATGAAGTAGATTATGTTACATTGTTGCCTACATGCCTTCATGATGGGAAACAAAAGAACAAACAACCTCCAGTTAGTATGTATTACATAAAAATTGCTTGCTCTCTCAATTAAAAACCAACAATAACGAATGCATTTTTTTATGTTATGCAGCTACCACATTAATTTATGCCTCCATGTTTGTCTAAGATTACCAAGGTTTGCTCTTATTTACACACATCCTCTATTCTACGATAACCAACATATATATTCTATTTTTGCATATGGTCAGCTACAGTTGCCTCCACTGATTAGTTCATTTTTGTAGTGCTGCTTATAGCGCTCTGTAATTTCAGTGGGTTGCCATTACTATTAGAGTCGTCTATTTACTTCAACCAATTTCAAGTATTAAAATCTATTTTAATTGGTCTATTTAATCATGGGTACTATACAGATCCTTCACAACACATAAGGGTTGTTTCCACCATGGTCCATGTTTAGACTTAGTCATCCATGAGTCCATATCCTCTGCGTTTAATTGTAAATTCCATTCCACGGTGATTAATCTTCAAATGTCTATAAATAACATTAAGTCTATTATATATGCATGTAAATTCCGTTCTGGCATAACCATTCATACTGATATGGTTGACATAATGGAATGTTTTTCAAAACTTCGGGAATTTTTCTCAACTATACTGAAGATTTTATAAGAAATTGTAGAGAAACATACAGAGTTACAAAATATATATATATTGTCCATTTACATCTCTATATTCTATTCATTTATTCTTTCTAAGATAATTACATATTTGAGATCATTGATTTATTCGAGAGATGAACGTATGCATTTTCATTCTCTTCTTATGTATAATCAAGTTATCTAGATGATTATTTGTGAATTTAAAGCTTCTAATTTTATTTGCATTCACATATCCAATTAATGTTGTGCTCACGGGCTATGCTAAATCCGTAGAGGTTAGGCTTTTCCTAAAACTTTCACCTTTGTTCGGCATCTATTAGTGTTCCTATGCTAAACATGCATTTAATCATCAAATAGAATGATGTTTATTAGTTCTTCTAGATTTAAGAAATCGGCATGAATAGACATGTTGCTTATGTGCAATTATACAATTCAATTGGTACGGTCATAAAAGGTAAATTATTTCTCCATGTTGACATGACGTTGTATCAGGTATTATATAATATAATATTCATAAATTAAATTATTAAACATATTCTCTAATTGTCTAACCATTACAAAATATGGCAGGCCTTGCGGACGCACGGGTTAATGACTAGTGAGCAGAATTAAAATGGGCATTGAGATGTGTAGGGTTATACCTGGAAGTACAGGTTTCGGAAATGAAGGTTACCTGCGTACCCGTAGACTGCATCAACCTATGAAGGAACTCCATTTTTGTGGAGTTGTCGAGGTCCTTTCCCACACCATGGCAATTCCAGCCGATGAGATTCATGGGGGGAGCTCCAGAGCCAACACCGGAACGACCTACTCACGCCGCTCGTCTTGTCGCTGCGTTGATTTCGTTTCTGACTGCCTACCCCCGATCGATACTGCTTGAGGGTTGCCACAACACCCACAGCCCAGCAGCCGCCTGTGCCCACGGGAAGACGTCTAACTAATTGGAACGTACGAGGGACCTCAGGGATTAGAGAGATTCCAGGTTGAATCGGGATAGTAGCAGGCAATTGATCCACTCTGATGGAGAATGAAAAGGAATTGGGGATTTTCCCTTTTTTGCTTTTGCATGGAACGAATCCCACGAGAGGACAGAGGAGAAATCGAATGGGGCGGCTGGTAGATCAAAAGGATGGAGATCTGTACGGAGAGAAGGAGCGGTAGAAGGAATCAAATCAAGAGAGGAATCAGATTTCGGGAGTAGATCGGCATTTCGCCAGACTCGGCATGTCGCCAGGTTTGGGAACCTTCCCAGAGTTCTCTGCTGAACTCATGCAGATTAAAGATATATTTTGTTTCATCTTCACATCGATTGCCAAGTTGACTGATGCGTATTCTTGTCCGGCCAAGCTGAATTGTAGATGGTGAGGTCGATGATGCTCCGGGTATTCCAGTCATACAGTATGTTGTAGGATGGCTCGATCATTGTCTCTTGGTAGTCATCCAGGCCGATGGCGGAGGTTGCCATGCTTTTCCTTGGCCAATATACTTTGGAATCATGTTGTGCACAAATGATGCCTTGGAATGGCAATGAAGTGATTATGGAACTTATGGCCTTGCTTGATGACAAGCTTATCTATCGAGCTACTCTTCAGGACTTAATATGATACTCCCTCCGTTCCATATTATAAGCTGTTTTGGCAAACTAATTTAGTTAGCCAAAACGGCTTATAATATGAAACAGAGGTTGTACATTATATGACAATGTGGTCAGAAATTTAGTATGCATATTGCTATGTATGTCGTCTACATGGGACTGTCTAAACATCTTATATTATGATATGAATAGTACAATTTTTCTTCGTGCGTGCAAAGTTTTCAAAGGAAATGACATTTTTTGTGCGTTACACGAAAATAACAAAATCTGTACTTTTAAAAATGTATTTTAAAATTTTAGTATGGTCGTGATTTTGTTTTTACGCATAGAGTATCAGAAATGTCATTTCGTCCGAAACTTCCTATGTATGCTGAAAACTTGTAATATTTGTCTCCAATGTTTTTCAGAATGATATTTTTTTTAATGTTTCTTATATTTTAATCTACCATTAGCATGTGAGCTCAGTAGACAATGTGAATGTTTGTATTCAACTGAATCATAAGATGTGTCTTGTAGTGACTTGTGGGGGCACGTGCAAGGCTAATAGTAGATAGTAGAGATAGAGAAGATAGAGATTTACTTTATAAATGTCGTGAGACTACCCGGCCTCCCAGGGCATCCACAGCTGAAACACACCGCCTACGTTGGATTCGATTCGCACAGTACGTTTTCACTCCCGCAGTGACTGCAGGCCGTTGGATGTTGCAACTCCTTTCTTCACTTTCGTGCTGGTTGAATAGCTCCATGACATGTGGGTCATCAGGAAGGTGGGCCAGCTTTTTAGCAACCAAAATCTGTTCGTCCGCGGTAGCTCAATTTTGGCCGTCCACGGTTGGTGAACAAAACACGGTGAAAACCCTAGCCCATCGAGCGACCAATCCCCGCGCCCGTCCTGGAGCCCCGCGCCATTGTCTCCCCTCCCCACGACGCGTCGTCCTTGCCCCGCACTGCCGCCGTCGTGTCCTGCTGCTCCTCCAGCTCCACATCCCCAGTCCTCCCCCATCCTCTCATCCATCCAGGGCCCTCATCACCGCTGGGCTCCTCCCGCCGCCCCTCCTCGTGCTGCTCCGGTCGTCTTCCAGCCTTCCAGGTAGGGCGCCGCCGGTGGTGGACGGGAGGTGGTTGAGCCGGCCGAGGGCGACGGTGACGACGCCATGGTTGGGAGAGGATGTGGAAGGAGGACATGAAGGGGGGCGTGCTCATACTATTTGGAGGAGAGGATGCGGGACCAGCCGCTACGCCTCTTTCCCATTGCTGCGCAACGCCGACAACCAAGACCCAGAGCGACGCTAACGACCAACACCCTAGGCCAGGTCGGTTCCTGTTCATGCTACACGAGCTTCTTCTTCTTTTTATGATTCCTCAATCTTTAATTTAATTTTGATTTTGCATCTCAGTGTTCAGGAGATTCACCGCCCTCCCGTTCCCGTCTACAGATCCCAAGCCCATCAATTGACTCTGGTGCCAGAGCCACGAGCCCTCACCACTAAGAAACCACAGGAGCATGAGCCTGGAGCGGCGGCGTGACGGTGCTGCACCTGGTGTCATAATATAGTTTATGCTAAGCAACATTTATTTATTTTTGATTAGAAATACTAAAGGAGGATTAGGCAATGTTATAATATAGTTGTTTAGTTCATCTTCTTGGTTGTAGTTTACTAATAAAAAAATTCTCCATGATTGTTGCAGATTAATTGTGTGGGCATGATACTTGAAAAAATGAGCCCGAGCTAGAGTTCAGACCATCGATGTCGGAGCTTGTGCAGTAGTTGGTCCGTCTCGTGCAGAGATCAGGCGTGGGGGATGTGCTCGGTGCTATCTCCGCATTAGGATTTCAGTAACTATAATTTCAACGTGAAGATGTTGTAAGTTTCCTACAGAAGTTTTCAAATTGAAGAGAGGTATGAATGAAGTTAACGGTATTTCAGCTTATTTGGATTAACAGTATTGATAAAAAAACTGCATGTCTGCTGATCAGATGTTCAACTGCAGCCACAAAAACAGGCTGAGCTTGAGTTCAGGCCACCGATGTCGAAGGCAGTGCAGTAGTGTTGTTCTGTCTCCTGCAGAAATCACACATGGGGGCGGTGCTTGGTGGCGAGAGCGATTGTTTCCGACATGAGGATTCTAGTAACTATAGGTGCTAGAGGAATATATTGTATGTTTCATGTAGAAGTATTAACTTGGGAGGTACAGAAGAAGGTTGCAGGCATTGCAGCCTTTTGGCGTTACAGTATTCATAAAATCTACTGTCATTTTCAGTTTGATGGGTGTGCCCTATTTTTACTTTTGTTTTTCTCTCAGAATTAGATTATCAAATATACTGATTTATTCCTGATAATGGAAATTGGATGGCAACCTCTTTTTTAGGAAGGCAAAATACCACGGAAGCTAGGAAGGGAAATATAGTGCTCGGATTCAGTTCTATTTGATTCATTACATCACTGCAAGGGTCTTGGTCATGAACCCACACGATATGTCTACCAGCAAATCATGTATAAGCAAGTAAGCTGCTTGATTTCCCTGTTCAATTCTTAATTTTGGACATGTTTAAACTAAAAGATATTTTGGATGAGCATTTCAATACGTATTTTGACATGTCAAGGCTTTGTCGATTCATGCCATGATGACCTTGGCATAATATCACTTCAATGCACAGAATATATATTAGTTCTCTTTTGCCCCCCCCCCCCCTATTACAGTTTGAGAACATTCAAAATATCTGCACAAATGCTTGTTTGATTGTGTTCCAAATGTCTGAATTTGGTTCGTTAGGAAAAAGTATACAAATGAATATTGAATAAACAGGCAAACAACTTGAGTAAAAATGAAGATCTACTGGTGTAAGGGAAAATAATGAGAAATTGGATGCACGGATAACATAACCCATGATAGTAACCAAAATGAGCTAAACACTAAGAACTAGCATGTGGCCATACTACGATATTTATTTAATACTCCTACTAATGTATTTGGTTGATCACCACTCCTAAGAACTGTGTTTGTGTTGCCGGTTGGTGGACATTGGCCGTGGCTCGGTGTGGTGGATCTTGCGATCCCACGCTGAATCCTGGTCCTTGTTGGTTAACCGATGTGAGCGGCGGCGGTGGTTCTTGGTCTTGTGTGTGGGGAGGCTACCCGGGTTCGAACTGCTCTCTTTGGCGGCATTTCTCACAAGCAGTGGTGATGATCTGGACAGCGGCGGTCTTCATCGACGCAACGGGAGCCTAGGCATGCATGGCAGTGTGCGGCATGTTGGGCACAGCTGCCCAGTTCCGATGGTTTCGGCGGCTGACCTACTCAACAGATAATTTTTATTCTGCTTGCTGTGAATTATGCGTTGCTTAAACAAATAGATAGTGTAGCTATTAGAGTACCATCTAATGCAACACTGTAGAACTATTGGAATTTGTATGTGCTGCTGATGTATGTAAAATGCATACATGAACTTTGCATTATAATTCTCATATTTCAATCATATTTGCATCATATAAGGGTTATATCATTGTTTTATATTTATTTTGGAGATAATTCACAGTTTCCCCATTTATTTGGAATTAACCCGGCAGAACCAGAAACCCCTTTTTCCATGTTTTTGACTTTCAGGGACCCAAACGACGTCCAAATGACCTAAGATTTTACGGGGCCCAATATTTGGAACGAAGAAGATGTAGGAGCCAAGGATCCGCGAAAAAGGAAGTCCGAGGAAGAAATTGGGTGGGCCCACGCGGCCCCTGTACCTGGCCGCGTGAGGCACCCCCTTTTCCCCCTCGTGGCTCCGATGCCGTCGATCTTCGTCTCCCTGATTTCGTCTTGACCTAAAACCGACTGCATAAATAGTCCCCCCAGGAGTTTCGCGAGGGGGCGGCCGCAAACAGAGAAACACCGAAACGGAGATCAGAAGCTGCAGATTTCGCGAGGGGGAAAACTCCGGCGGAGCGCTTCCGGGGTGGTCTCCATCTCCCCCAACAACATCTCCACCGTCTCCATGATGAAGGGGGAGTAGTCTCCCTCGGGGCTGAGGGCTCATGCCGTTAGCTATGTGGTTTATCTCTCTCTCCCATGGTGTGATCTTTATGTGATCATAAGCTTTGTAATCTAGTTGAATCCATAGATGTTACTCTTCATCATTTTATGAATTATGCTACTCAAGTGGTTTTATTGATGTGATTTTCGGAGTCACCTTTGTCCCATGGTGGGAAGTTGACAGTGTGTGCACCGTGTGTGGCTCTTAGGCTAAAGATTACATGAATATTTATAATGAGTTATTATTTGTGTTGGATGTCTCTATGATATTGTGGTGTTTGTTAGTACTATCTTTGGATGCGGATAGTGACCGCATGAAGTATCCATAGATGTGGAATACGAACTTTAAGGTGTGCTTTTTGTAGCCCTACACATTAGATTGGTGTTCGTTATCCAACCAGAGGATAGTTCGGGGTAGCATAGTGAAGAGGAAATATCTATGTATTCAATTATATTATTATTGTTGAGAGTGTCCACTAGTGTAAGTATGATCCCTAGGCCTTATTTCCAAGCACCGTTTACACCTTTGTCTTGTCCTCTTGCATTGAAGAGGATTGGGACACTTTCACATTCTTGTTTTGTTACATTAAACTTCCATCCATTAAATCAACCATATTGTTCTTTAAACTTGTTTAGTGCATAATCAACTAAAACTTGTGACACTTTAGTTGTAGGGAATAGATAACTTTTCCTTCTTGCTCCTGCGGATCGATACCCTTCTTCCACATTGAGAGGTGCTACAGTGATGCCCTGCTCTTGGGGGTTATCAAGTACTTTTCTGGCGCCGTTGGCGGGGAGCGTAGCGCTTAAGTTTCTATTCTTGTGTGCACTAGACTTTAGATTTATTTTATCTTGTTTTATATCTTGCAATCATCTAAGCTTGGGGAGGTTCCTCTTTAACTTCTTTGGTTGTGAAGTTTTTTTAGTTTTACTTTCAGTTTTGTATTTATCAAAAACCCAAAAAAATTAGAAAAATGGAAAATTATTATAAAAAATGCCAAGCTGAATTTAGAAAATCAAAAGAAGGGAAAAGATTAGGAGGCTACATAGAGCTCCTATATAAAATTGCTAATGAGCTGCTTAACTTTTATGAGGAAGAAATTTGTTGCTCTGAATACTATAGACACTTTGAATTCCAATGCCCTTCCAATAAAGATGAACCTGTTATTGCAACTTATCATACTTGGAATTATGCTCACTTAGGGATGGAAGAAGTAGAGCAATTTGTTATTTTTATGGCAGCCTATGAGTTAAACACCTTCATTGATGAACATGAAACCTGCCCTATAGCTTCTCAATATAAAGATTTGATTGTCATTATCCTTAATCTCTGCAGAAATGAATTTGATGAAAATATTTATGTTATTGACACAACGAAGAGAGCTACCCAAGGAAGATCTAATGTTTTGAAGGAAGAGGATGATGAAAACATAAGCTTGGAAGAGGAAGTATGTGAAGAAGATGACAAAAGCCTAAGCTTGGGGATGCCCATGCAGCCCCAAGAGGAGGACAATGAAGAGCAAGAAGATGTTGAAAATGATGAACAACTAGAGAATGAAGAGAGGAAACATCCACCTTCACCACCTATGGATGAGGGTAACACTCAAAATTTGGTTGATAATAAACTTTGCTTTTATGATTTTAAAAATGATGAAGAATATGGTTTAGACATGCTATATGATAATGCTTTAGATGATGGTCCTATGCTTATTGATAATCCTCCTTGTTTAATTGTTACTACCTTATGTGAGGATAAAAATGATATACTTTCTGCTTGTGATAATACTCTCACTCATGAGAGTCCTACTTTACTTCTGAACTCTCCTATTCACACCATAGGGGAGGAAATTTGCTTTGATGATACTATGCCTCCTATATATGATGATTATTATGATGAATGTGATATTTTCAGTCCACCTACTATTGAGGAAAAAGTTTATTATGATCATGATATGCCTCCTATTTATGATGATTACAATGATGATTACGAATGTTTTACTCCCACTATTACTAATGAGAAGGATTTTACTTATGTGGAGAGTAATAATAATATTTTTATGCATGTGAATCATGACAAGAATGCTTTATATGATACTTATGTTGTTCAGTTTGTTCATGATGGTACTGAGATTTATTATGAGAGAGGGAAACATGTCTCTAAATATCTCAATAATATTAAGTTTCCTCTCTGTATGTTGAAACTTTTGAAGTCCCACTTGTTTTGCCTTCTTATGCTAATTACTATATGCTTCATTGATTTCTTTTCTTACAAGATCCCAATGCATAGGAAGTGGGTTAGACTTAAATGTGTTTCATATTTTTCTCTTTATGCTCTCTTTTGCATTTCAATTCTTATTTCTATGTGAGCATCATTAGATAACCTCTTTTGAGAGGTGGGATTGAACAATAGTGATTTGCTGTCCAGAAAACAGATTCCTAAGCTTCACTGCGAAAAATGTTAAAAATCACAGAAGAGGAATTTTGACCTGATATTTTACTTCAGCAATATTCAGTTATTAATACACATTTCATTAGTTCAAAGTTTTCTGATTTGAGCAACGTAAGTGCCTCTGAAAATTCAGTCTTTACGGGCTGTCCAGTTTTTGACAGATTCTGTTTTTATTTTGCATTACTCTCATTACTTGTGTTTTGTGTAGTTCTATTGATCAAAGAACAATGCAAAACCATAGTAATATTTGCTAATGTGTATAATCAACTCATTATATGTCTTTGCTGTATCTATGGAGATTTAATTTATGGAGACACTAACCCCTCTAATCAAGTTTTATGATGAGTTATGTGTGAAGAGAACTTTTCAAGTGGAAGAGTTGAGGGTGATAAACAAAGATCAAGAGGGACAAACACTCAAGCTTGGGGATGTTACCCCTAGGCTCACCCTACATATATCAAGTAAGTACAAAAATTTAAGCTTGGGGATGCCAAGCCACCTCACTCCAACCATCTTGATATCGAGTAAGTAAGCCTAGCTATATGGCTATAAAGAAAGCGCTTTACGGGAGGCAACCCAGTTGTTTTTATTTTCTTTGTATCCTCTTGCAGTAACAAGAGACTTAGTTTTTAGTTTAGTTTCTAGAATTTTTAATAAAGTGCCAAGTTTTACCTACTTTGGTTTGAAAAGGTTGCTATTTCTATTCGGAGATTTTATTCCTGCACGAAGTCTTTGCACGGTTTGATTTTTCATTTTTATTCTGTAACTCCGAATGAGCTAAGATTTCTACTGTAACTGCAACTTTTCACCCTCTATATGCCTGAATGTTTTCAGAATTTTTCGACGAGTTTAAGTACGACAGAAAAGTACGTTTTGCTGCTGCTGTTTTTCTGGACAGATTCTGTCCCATATTGTTTTATGCATAGTTTGAACTTTCGAGTTGAATCTTTTTGATCCAATTAAGTTTATGAGTAGGCATACAACACTATACACTTTCTAAACATTCATATGTATTTTATTCCATGGATTATATGCAGCAAGAAGCCTATTTGTTTATCCCCATAGAAAAGAAATGGGAGAAACAGTGTTTTGAAGTTTTTTCACAATGATTGGAGGAGATGCACCATGAGTTATCCAACAATGGTGAAAACCGTAAGCTTGGGGATGTGGAGAATATCCCCACTGGACCAACACACTCTCGGTTTGCACATGTCTAACTTCTGTTTTTCTATCAATGCACTTTATCGCATAAACTTGGAGCGTCTTTTATTTGTTTGTTATGTTAGTCTAGTTTTTGGTTTTTGAGGCCACCACTATCATTTTTATATGAGGGAGCTACTGGAAGTTTTGGTTGAATTTAGTTGGATGTTATTATAATGATTGGGAAAGGGATGTTTGAGTTGATTTAAAAAGTTACATATAGTTGCATAATTTATATGTTTTTAATGAGTGTCAATTTGCAAGTGTTTTATCAAGAGCTATCTTATATTCATGGTTAGATGCTGAATGTTACCTTACTTGGTTTAACATGAATTACTTAGTTCTATGGACACTCATGCATGCATCTAGATGGTCATCTTTCTCCCTTTTGCTAGCCCAAAAATTCCAACATGTAAAAACTTGTTTCCAACACCTTCAACCAAAGTTTTTCCAGTGAGTCCACCATATCTACCTATTAGCTTTATGCTATTCCAAGTATGTTTATCATGTTATTTGTGTTATCTATACCTCTAAATGAAAATGATTATGTTATTTATTGTAATGGGAAAAGTTGGTTAAAAAAGCTCTCGCGAACTTGATGCACACTTTACTTACATTTAATAAACATGAACCATTGTGATTAATATTATGATGATAGTGGCTTGATAAATGTTTAAGGTTGGGAGTTAGCCCATATGTGCTGTCACATGCAAAGTTTTCAACATGTTCCATCATTTATTTAGTTGATATCATGTACTTTTGTTTATGGATGCCTATCATGGTGAAATAATGTGGAAATAGAGTAAGTTTAAATGAGTTTGTATAAATGGTTAGAGAGAAACCTGGGCCGCTAATCTAAGTCATCCATCATTCATGGTGGAAATTTACTTACATGCTATTTTGAATTTTCTGTGATACACCCTACAATAAAAAGCTATATCAAGTGGTAAATAAAAAGGGTGTTGAGGTTGTTCGTTATGTTTGTTTGTCTTGTTGTTTTGATGTGGGCTTGATCCATATCATGGGACAAGAGGTACCCCAGTTGAGGCTCTTGATGATACCATTATTACTTACAATGATAGATAACTTAAACTTGCTTTGTTTCCCAAGATGAGTAATCATGGTGTAGGTACTTGTATTCAAGGGGCATGAGACATCTAACCTTTGCTTTATCAAGGCCACTACTCATATTTGCTTTCACATTAAATTTTAATCATTCAAGATGCAATGATAGGGGAATGAGAGCTTGACACCAAGTATTACCATTGCAATCAATAACTTAAGTAGAATAGTTTGGAGGATAGATGAAACTTATGCATGTTTTACCTCTACTCATTTATATATCTTTTCCAAAGTGTCCACCTTTTATATTCAGATTTTCATCTTCACTCTATGACCTATGTAGGATGTTCTTACTTATCCTATTGCATACATGTGGTCCATATTACTATCTTTTATGTTACACTTTGTGAACTATCATTGAACATCCTTGCATTGAATATTTGATTTCACTTTACAATCTATCTTGCATATTGCTACTCCTTTAAAGAATGAATCATTTGACTCTATGTAGCAATAATAATCATCTTTGATATCCACTGATAGAATTAAAATGCAAAGTCCATGTTAGTTTTATCACCTTCATACTCGAGGACGAGTATAGGTTAAGCTTGGGGATGTTGATGCATGTAAAATGCATACATGAACTTTGCATTATAATTCTCATATTTCAATCATATTTGCATCATATAAGGGTTATATCATTGTTTTATATTGATTTTGGGGATAATTCACAGTTTCCCCATTTATTTGGAATTAACCCTGCAGAACCAGAAAACCCCTTTTTCCATGTTTTTGACTTTCAGGGACCCAAACGACGTCCAAATGACCTAAGATTTTACGGGGCCCAATATTTGGAAGGAAGAAGACGTACGAGCCAAGGATCCGTGAAAAAGGAAGTCCGAGGAAGAAATTGGGTGGGCCCACGTGGCCCTTGTACCTGGCCGCGTGAGGCACCCCTTTTCCCCCTCGTGGCTCCGATGCCGTCGATCTTCGTCTCCCTGGTTTCGTCTTGACCTAAAACCGACTGCATAAATAGTCCCCCGAGGAGTTTCGCAAGGGGCGGCCGCAAACAGAGAAACACCGAAACGGAGATCAGAAGCTGCAGATTGGAGTGGGAAAACTCCGGCGGAGTGCTGCCGGGGTGGTCTCCATCTCCCCAACGACATCTCCACCCTCTCCATGATCAAGGGGGAGTAGTATCCCTCGGGGCTGAGGGCTCATGCCGGTAGCTATGTGGTTTATCTCTCTCTCCCATGGTGTGATCTTTATGTGATCATGAGCTTTGTAATCTAGTTGAATCTATAGATGTTACTCTTCATCATCTTATGAATTATGTTACTCAAGTGGTTTTATTGATGTGATTTCCGGAGTCACCTTTGTCCCATGGTGTGAAGTTGACAGTGTGTGCACCGTGTGTGGCTCTTAGGCTAAAGATTACATGAATACTTATCATGAGTTATTATTTGTGTTGGATGTCTCTATGATATTGTGGTGTTTGTTAGTACTATCTTTGGATGCGGATAGTGACCGCATGAAGTGTCACTAGTAGGAAAATGCTTACCCGTGGCGCACCAAAATTGCTTACCCGTGGCGCAGGGGCCTGCGCCACTGATTGCCGCACCACGGGTAAGTTTTAGCCGTGGCGCAGGTGTCTCGGTGTGCCATGGGTAACAGATAGGTTAGCCGTGGCGCACCTCTGCACCCCTGCGCCACGGCTAACGTGCGCCACGGGTACACCACTACCTGCGCCACGGGTACGGATTTGGGGAATTAAAAAAAACTGCCCCTCTGCGGGCTGTTTCCGTCCGTGGTTTTCGTCAGTGGTTTTTGTGCCGCCGTTTCCGTTCTCGGCCGCGCGGGGGGCTCCGTTCACGCCGCCGGAGAAGGTGAACCCTGTTCGGCCGCCGTTGCCTGCCCATGGACGACGCGCCACAGGGGGCTTCGTGGACGCGCGGGAGCTTCGCCTCCTCTCGCCGCCGTCACGGTGGCAGCATGCGGAGGAGCTCCGCTCAGGGCTCTTCGTGCTCGCGGGGTCGACGACGCCACGGGGCGAGCTCTGCACGGGGGTCGGCTGCTCTGGCTGGGTCGCGCGCGGAGGAGCTCGCGGGGGTCGGCAGCTCCGGCTGGGTAGCGCGCAGAGGAGCTTGCGGGGGTCGGCGGCTCCGGCTAGGTCACGCGCGGAGAAGCTCGCGGGGGTCGGTGGCTCCGGCTGGGTCGCGCATGGAGGAGCTCGCGAGGGTCGGCGGCTCCGGCTGGGTCGCACGCGGAGGAGCTCGGGGGGGTCGGCGGCTCCGGCGTGGCCGCGCGGGTGCCCTCCTCCTCTGGCCGCCATGGCTCCTCCCGGTGGCCGCACGAGGAAGAGATCGGGGGTTGGCGGCTCTGGCTGGGCCACGCGGGACACCGTCCACGGTCGCCGGGCCTCTTCGCGGCGCCCCCAGGTCCTCGTGCGGGGAGGCCATGGTCTCCGTGAGAGAAGAGAGAGAGAAGACAGAGAGAGCGTGGAGGGGAGAGAGAGACCGTGAACCAGAGGATAAGGTATGGGTGGTGGTAGCTAGTGTTCGATGGATCTAGATCTGAAAACAAAATTTATTTTTGCCTACCGGTGGGCGGTGGCGCATTGAAAAACAGTGCGTCACGGGTGGCTCATTACCCGTCTGTACACTACCGGAAACATTATTTTTGTGGCGCATTGGAATAAGATGCGCCACGGCTATACTCTTACCCGTGGCGCACCAAACTAGTGGTGCGCCACGACTAAGGAGGGTGTCCATCCGTCAGCCCAGCCTGCACTTAGCCGTGGCGCACCACTATTTTGGTGCGCCACGGGTAATGGTATACGTGTGGCGTACCTATGTTTGCTGCGCCACGGCTATATACCCGTGGAGCATCAATATGGTGGTGCGCCACGAGTATATAATCCACCTATAAGCCTTTTCCTACTAGTGTGTCCATATATGTGGAATACGAACTTTAAGGTGTGCTTTTTGTAGCCCTACACATTGGATTGGTGTTCGTTATCCAACCAGAGGATAGTTTGGGGTAGTATAGTGAAAAGGAAATATCTATGTATTCAATTATATTATTATTGTTGAGAGTGACCACTAGTGAAAGTATGATCCCTAGGCCTTATTTGCAAGCACCATTTACACCTTTGTCTTGTCCTCTTTCATTGAACAGGATTTGGACACTTTCATATTCTTGTTTTGTTACATTAAACTTCTATCCATTAAATCAACCATCTTGTTCTTTAAACTTGTTTAGTGCATAATCAACTAAAACTTGTGACACTTTAGTTGTAGTGAATAGATAACTTTTCCTTATTGATCCTGCGGATCGATACCCTTCTTCCACATTGAGAGGTGCTACAGTGATCCCCTGCTCTTGGGGGTTATCACTCCCAATCTATGGACCAATCACGTTCACCATCCGTCAACATTTGTCAGGGTATTCTGTTGAGTATTCCATGGTATCTCTGTTTGTAAACAATGACCAGACCCATTTGGATAGGCATAATAAATGCCGCTGCTACCTCTCGGTCCAATATAGTCCATGACGGACGGAACGTTTGTGTACCTCCAGCGCTGCATGCTAGCTCATACAGGTCTGCAAGTCAACATCTAGCACAATTAACAACACTAAGTTTCACAAAATATAGCATAATTTTGAGTGGTTTAAAACTCCTAAAATTAAAAATTGTGGACACACATCACCTCTCTTCTATCTTCCATATAGCAAACTACAACCTTTCTAGCTCCATGTATGGGAGGAACTGTTTTGTCTCATATGAACAAATGCTCTCATTATAGAAAATCTATTTAAATAATTTTACAAAATAACAATAAAAAATTGGTTGGACATATGAACATTTTATGCTTGTGAGAAAAATTCACTTAAAAAAAGACATTTTTATGGCATGTGTGAAAAAAAAATTGGGCTCCAAAATAATTGTTCACGATACATTTTTCGTGTTTTTACACGAGGCACCAAAAATGTCTTTGTCCGCAAAACATTTTGCGCCAACATAAATTGTACTAATGTACATTTTTTTTACATTTAAAATTCGTTTTTGTTTTTTTTGCAATAAGAGTAACATTTTTCGTGAAATCTACTCTGGCTCCCGACTCCCGGGTGCATATGCATCCGGTATTTAAAATAATTTTTAAATGTAAAAATTAGTATAGTTTTGTGGATATATGTTCACATTGTACCGTGTTCACATAGTGTTTTGCGGAAAAATCAACATTTTTTTCTTGCTTGTATAAAAAAGTAAACAAATATCTCGTCAAAACGCCTTATTTTAGCATCAAATTTGTATTTTTTACCTTCGTCGTCAAAAAAATGCCGATATTCATGAAACGACTTCGTGGGCAAATAGGATATTGAGATCTATGCATGAACATTTTTCTAAAAAAATGGCATTTCAAAAGGAAAAATAAATAAAAGGTGCATGAGACAAAACGCTTCTCTCAGATTTATCTTTCTTCTCTCTTACGTATAGAAAGCTAGCTAGCATCATCTGCCAAGACGCAATTTACACCGGAGAACGGACTAGTTTACTGATATTGGTGAAGGCCGCGCTTTGCAGCATGTACAAGTAATTTTGTAGCAACAGTATATGGTACAGCATGGCTCTCCAGGCGGCTGGTAAGTGGTAACGCCGGCGTCCTTCGATCAGCCGACCCCGGCGACGGCGCCGCCACCGTCCCACCGTCCCCTATCCTCCCGTCTATCGAGCAAAGTAACACGAAAAGGATTCCAAATTTCTGCCGAGGACGCACGTGATGTGTACTGTCACTATGTCACAGAGCGTTCTGGACCAAAGGAACAATATTTTTGCTAACGTATGGACCGGTAGGATAGTGGTCGTCAGCTGGCAATGGGCCCTGTAGCGCATTAATTGTCAATGTACACGCTCACATGTAAGACCAGAGGTCAATATACCAGATTTTCTATAATTTCACCGCCGCTATAAAACCTGACAGGAACGGATCCCTGCGCATATCTGAACGGTCTAGATAGTGTGACTAGCTGGGCATACAACTCAAAACGCCGCCTACATGTTCAAATTATTTTACACGATTATTCCCTCTGTGTTTTAATATACGGGAAATCTAATCAGAAGCAGTTTATATTTGGCAAAACCATACGCGGGACGGGAGCCGTTGGATCACAGATGGATGGTTTAAATTCACCGGTTGACTTTCCTCTCTCCTACTTATCTCTTTGCATGGGTACTCCGTCCTCGCTGGCGCTCCGTCCGTCCGCACGACCGACGTCCCCGGCCTCCTTGCACACTGAGACGACCGGCCAGCTTGCAGCCGCTCGCCGTTGTGGAGCTCTCCCAACTTGGCGGCTACCTCTGCAACCTCTGCTCGACTCGTCGCTGCTCCCAACCAGCACCTCGCTGACGCCTCCACCGCCCCAACTTCTCCGGAGGATAGGAAGCAGTAGTTGGCCCGCCGCACTGGAAACGGAGAGAAGGTCTGGAAACTGGCCACCGCGGCCTCGCCGCCGCTTCCCCAGCCCCCCCCCCCCCCCCCCCGTCCGATGCCATGGCGGCTCCCTTGTGCTGCTCCGTGCAGGCTCGCTGCGCCCCCATCTCCGAGCGGGAGCGCTGCCTGCGCGCCTCCAGCGTGCGTACCCCGACCTCGACCTCGCCCCTTCTGAAGACGCACGCGTCCACCGTGGCTGGTGCGCCGGCCTCCCAGCCTAGCAGCACCACGCCGGCCCCTGTCCTCTGTTCCATGGTAATCCGCCTCACGGACGAAGACGCGCGGAGATCTGGTCAGACACGACCTCCCGCTGACAAGGACGACTGGCTGACTGCGCCGTCGCCTACGTCCTCGCCGGTCGGACTCTACCGCTCCTCAATCCGCCAGGCGCCTCCCCCCGCCGGAGTTCGATGGCAAATTTGGTGACTACGAAGTATAAGTGATACGTCATTGTACATACGCCTGAAAGTGTTCAGAGAACTTTTTCCAGTTCGTGGTACTAGTAGATACAGTTTCATCCTTGGCACTGACGAGGTCTTAGGTTTTTCTTCTTCTTATTCATCCACCCCAGCAAGTAGATACTGTTGTCACAGTGAGAATTTTCTTCTGCGTTATGATTCTTCTTTCAAAGAAAATCCCATGGGTGGTTGAGAGTTTGGACAGAAAGTCACTATCCACTGGTCCTGTCTCATTTCTGACGGCACAGTACTCTGACGGAAAACGAAATTAACCAACATCATCTTCCTGATACAATGCCTGAATATAATGAAAGAAGGAGGGGAGGGGCGTTTTGGTGCCCGGGCTCATATGAGCCCGGTTTGTTTTCGATTTTTTTAAAATAGTAAAATACTTTGAAAAATTCTGAAAAAAATTGTACATGAATATATTGGAGTATTCAACACTTGTGTAAAATTTCGATAGAAAATATCAAATTTTGCGCCCTGTGTAAAAAAGACAAATCTGTCTTTTTGAATAGGTGAACAGTCCACTATTCAAAAAGACAGATTTTTGTCTTTTTTGCACAGGGCGCAAAATTTGGTGTTTTCTGTCGAAAAATTACACGAGTGTTGCTCACATGAATATGTTTCCGCATAATTTTTTTCAGAATTTTTCGACGCGTTTTCAAATTTTAAAAAAATCGGCAAGGGCAGCCGGGCTCAGATGAGCCCGGGCTCCGAATTGCTTTTCCGAAAGAGCACCTACATACCATTCGTTCAATAATGGTGACAATCACTCACGGTGGCTAGCCACACCTACACACCCCAAGGCGGCTCGCACGTCGCCAACGTTAGCACACGGCCGACGGAAGAAAAGGCAGGTGTTTTGCCGTGATCTGTGCCCTCTTCGCCCGGCCGTTCATGAAGTCGAGAGTTGTGGCAGTGTGTGTGCCTCGCTCGGCGGTCGGCCCATTCACGCGTGCCCGTGTCGTGGGGGACGGACTTCCGGAGCCCCGTGCCACCGATGGCATCGCGGGGTAGGGGCGCTGCCCGCTTGCCCGATGCTGACGTACCCAGTCACGAACGGTAACGAACATGCGCGGCCCAGGCCCAGCCCAACCCATACCCCTCGGCTGAACTTCAGTGAGCGAAGCTGCCTAGATATTTTGTTTTCTGGCACTAAAAAGAACAGATTTTGTTTCTTCTGGATTTGGAGTGTTGTTCTCGATAAATCTGCGTCTCTTTGTAAAGACTTACCGATCTTAAACTGATAGAGTTACCCAACCTAGGTTGATAGAGTTACTACCCGTAGCGATGGACTTAAATTTACCCACCCAATAGTAATGGAGTTACCCATCCTAGACTTATAGAGTTACCACTTCGTAGCGATGGAGTTACCACACCTAAACATATGAAGTTAGCCACCTAGTAGTGATGGAGTTACCAACCGTAAACTGATGAAGTTACCACCCAATAGTGATGGAGTTACCCACCCTAAACTGATGCAGTTACCCACCCTAAACTGATGAAGTTACCAACACTAAACTGATAAAGTTACCACCCAGTAGTGATGGAGTTTACCCACCCAATAGTGATGTAGTTACCCACCCTAAACTGATGGAGTTTGAAAGGGATCGTATGGGCACCTAGAGGGGGGGTGAATAGGTGCTACACCAAATTTTAGTCTTTTTCAATTTTTAGGCTTGACAAAATGGTAAATTATCTAGATATGCATCTACGATGAATTTACCTATATGACAAGATAGCAATTACAACTAGACAAGTAGCACAAACAAGAACGAGGAGGGTGGAAAGAGATAACCGAAGGGAAGCACGCGGAGGCAAGGATGTATTCCCGAGTTCCTCCTTGTTAAGGGAGTACGTCTCGTTGGAGGGGTGTGAGCTCGCCACAAAGGCCTACTCAACGCCACAAAGGCCTCACCCTATTCTCCGATGAACTTCGCCACAAAGGCTTGGTTCACCTTCCACTATCGGAGACCTTCAAGGCGGAATCCAGAGCCCTTACAACGTTCTTGGGGCACACACCCACAACTTAATTGGGGGCTCCCAAATCAACAACTCTGTTACAATTACAATAACAAGTGAGCAAGAATCTAGGGTAACACAAAGCTAACCCTAGAAACAAGAATCCTCGAGAGAACGAGGGGGAAATGAAGAACGGCTTGGTGAAGATGTAGATCCGGGTCTTCTCCTTCAATCCTCCGAAGATCAACGCGTTTGGATGGAGGAATTGGGAGATCTTGTGATTTTGAGCTCTCAAATATTAGGGTTCATAAATGCTAGACGAGCTCGCTATCCTGAGGTAGGTGGAGGGGTATTTATACCCCTCTGAGAATTATAGCCGTTGGGGGTCACTTATGCCGGAGACTCCGGCCTAAGTGGGCCGGAGACTCCGGTCCTGGCCGGAGACTCCGGTCTCCTTCCGGGGTCCCTCCGGACTAGCTCCAGAGGCTCCCCACACGTTGCGCGCTTGATCGAAGGGCCGGAGACTCCGGTCAGGGGGACCGGAGACTCCGGTGTGAGCCGGAAACTCCGCACCCGGGCGGAGAGTTGTCGAGGACGCTGAGGGGGCCGGAGACTCCGGTCACGAGGGGCCGGATACTCCGGCCTCCCGGAGACTCCGGGCTCCTTCCGGTGTTCCTCCGGAGGGGTGTCCAGTAGCTCCCCACACTTTGGCCAGAGGGCAGGAAAAACAAGGGGCCGGAGACTCCGGCCTGGAAGGCCGGAAACTCCGGCCAGGAATTTCCTGCAGCAAACAAAACTTTGCCCTTTCTTCACTTTTTGGTGCATGATGCTAGGGGTAAAAAATATGTCAATACCTGCACCACTTAGCGTCACATTAGATAGTCATTAGTGTTGTTAACTAACACACAAAACTCATAGGGGTTAGGAAATGTTCTTTCAATCTCCCCCTTTTTGGTGTTAGATGACAACACTAAGATTTGCAAAATAAAAGGATCATATCACGTGACAAATAGCATCTCCCCCTAAATGTGTGCATATTAGACAAGATATACAAATGAGCATAAACCCACATATAGGGGAGGATGCCATAAATAAAATAAGACATGATATAATCAAGGGCACAATCATTTGCCACCATAAGGAACATGATATAGAGGGGTTGATGATAATGTTAGCAACCATACCTTGTGAGTGAGAGTAAAAGATAATTCCATAGCATATTTCACCTCACATATAATTTAACCATAGATAAAAACCGATATCATGATTCCTCAACGACCACAAGATCCACATCTCACACATAAAAACAGCAAATAGAGTTCAACACAAAGTTCAATGAAATGAAAGGAACACAAGCTCTTAAGGGATGATAAAATCAAATGCTTGTGTCCCAACCCATGCAAATCCCACGGATAGCCTACTAGAACCATTTCTCCCCCTTTGGCATCGAGACACCAAAAAGGAAGAAAGGCGATGCTAATGGTCCCCAAAGAGATCACTCGGAGTCCTCGTCGGTGGCGTCATCATCATCATCATCCTCATCATATTGCGAGCCACTAGCATCTTCATCTTCTTCAATCTCCCTTTGAGGCATTGGAGCCTTTCCGGTGTTGCGTGAGGAAGAAGGCAAATTGGAGGACACGTCCTCAAACGCAAAATCTGACCAAGGGAATTGCTTTGCGTGCCAAGCATCATAGGGAATTGCCGCTTCACTACCGGAGGATCCTTCTTCTTCGGCGAGCTCTTCTTGCGTTGCTTTGCCAATGCGAGGAGGAGGGGGAGGTGGTGGAGTCTTGTCCCTCTTTTTCTCCAACTCCTTGAACAACTTATTTTGATTGGAGATGGTCAACTTCCTCTCCTTATAACCTTCGTAATTTTCCCGGTGGAGGCACACATTCATGCGAATCACCATCTTTTCAAACCAACTAAGCTTCTTTATCTTTCTTTGCACATCATCTTTTCCCTTGCTAACCAATGAAGGAGGGTCGGCATTCTTACTCCTCCTACGAACGGGTGCCACATCTTCTTCCTCTTCTTCACTTGATGCAAACGGAACACGAGAGGGACCACTTGAAGAAGAAGGCTTGTCATGCTTGAGGATTTGAAGGGAGCCGGCCTTGTGAACGGTGAAGTGCTCACGGTTGAGAGTTGGCACTTGGTCAAGAATTAGCATCATCACATAAGGTGTATATATAGGATTCTTCATCTCATGCACGGCCCAATGCAACTCGCATTTGATGAAATCCATCACGTCAATCTCATAACCTTGACAATTAACTCTGGCTTGAAGCACCTCATAGGAATGAGCAAGAAGATTGACAAGCCCTCCGCGAATTGCATCCACATTCCCGACTTGAGGTGCAATATTGCTTCTAAACATGCGAAGGAGGATATTAAAGGTTGGAAAAAGGTCCTTGTTGGAGCCAACAGCTGACTTGTTGAGATAAAGCGGTGTCAACTTGTTTTTGTCATAGTGGACCCCTTCCGTGTGCATGATTCTTCCTTGGGAGGCTTCACCCGTGCGGAACACATATCCAAGCAATGCATCGAACCTTGTCATAGAGGACTCACATCTCATAGGCCCGGTCATCCAAGTCAACTTGACATCAACATCTTCTCCAAACTGAACGGTAGCAAAGAATTGGTGCACCAAATTGATGTCATAGTTCTGTTGAAGCGTCATGAGGTGCTCCAATCCTAGCTTGCGAACAATCCACACGGCCTCTTGGAAATATGGTTTAGTGCTAAGGGCGGAAAGATTAAGCACCTTTTGCACACAAACCTTGTTAGGACCCGAGAGCTTGGCATACACTTCATTCATCACAATTTCTTGTTCCTTTCTCCAAAACCGAGGATTGGAGGTGTTGCGTGGCATATCGAAGAATGGCTGCGACCTCATTGCACGGAACTCCGATTTGTTCAACCCACTAAGAGTGGTCAAATTGTCAAACTTTGCTTTCTTGGCCCTCTCTTGAGCAAGGAACTCTTCTTCGGCTCTTCTCTGTGCAGCCTCTCTAGCAGCAGCACCCCTGTCACGCTGAACCAAGCGGCCATCCTCAGTCCGATCCAAATAAGCACGATTTCCCCTCTTTTCTTTTCTAGTCACCTTATTGGGGTTGTGAGTGATTTTCTTGAGTCGCTGTGAGGATCCTGTGAGTAAACAGATAGAAGGTAGCAGGGGGATAAGCATACATGTCCAAGGAAACAAAGGATGCATCAATTGGAGAATCAAAAGCACACAAACTTGATCTACACCGGAGATTCCGGTCTCAGGGGCCGGAGATTCCGGCCCCCCCGGAGTCTCCGGCCTGGGACAGGCCGGAGTCTCCGGCCCTGAGGCTGAGAATCTAGGGTTAGGTCAAAATTCGATGCTAAAGATGCTAAAATTGATACATTGAGATGAAAACAAGCCAGCAAGAGATTCTACACCATAGGGAGCAACACTACACACTCTATCCAAGATCTAGGAGGAAACCTAGAGAGGGAGAGAGGGAGGTACCGCTGCTCGACATGGTGGAGGACACCAATGGTGGGGAGGAGGTTCCCCAACGTTGGAGAGAAGGGGAGGCCGGCTGGACGGCGGATTCCGGCGGCGGGGAGCGGCCGGAGTAGCTTCACCAAGTTGGGGGCGGCAGCAGGGGAGAGGAGAGGGTCGGGGTGGAAAGGAGTTGTGAAGACAACCCCCACCCCGATCCCCTTTTTGACACCCTGGATTCGCCGAGGCCGGAGTCTCCGGCCTAAGCACACCGGAGTCTCCGGGGTGCCGGATTCTCCGTGGCTTAGGGCGGAGACTCTGCCCAGACCGGAGTCTCCGGTGTTAGACACCGGAGTCTCCGGCCCCCACAACTCAGAGAAGCTGGTTTATGGTGGAGGACATGCATGTGGCAAGAGGAGCAAGTTTTGGGGCAAGGAGAGGCTTGGGATAGACAAAACAAACTGGGATGGTACTTCACACTCAACTTGCAAAAACCAAAACCATAAAAGCCAAGATTGAGTGAGTTTCCCATAAGAACAAAAGATTTGCAAATAAAATCCAGTAAAATCCCAAAAGAACCAACTCTTCACTACGAAGAGGTTGGTGGCCTAGGCCACCATGTATGAGTTTATGGCATGGCACCACGAAGATATATCTTGGGTCCATAACCAATACTCGTCTTTTTAGCTCACAATTCATGAAATGAAAATAGATATAAATAAATATTTACTATATGCATATTGGGGGGAGGGAGAGCCCAATTTATTAGGACAACACTCCCCCTAAATCCATGCTCACACCTAAACCAAGATAGAGGTTGTAGCTATAGGTGTGTGCGCAAGATGGTCAAGCCAAGCTCCTCGAATCCACGATATTTAGCTCATTCCTCAAATAAGTGAATCTTGCTTCATCAAGTGGTTTCGTGAAAAAATCGGCAAGTTGGTCCTTGGTTGGCACATAAGCAAGCTCAATGTCTCCACGGGCAACATGATCTCGAATGAAATGATGACGAATCTCAATGTGCTTGGTTCTTGAATGTTGCACTGGGTTGTAGGCGATCTTGATAGCACTCTCATTGTCACACAAAAGAGGCACTTTGTCACAATTGATACCGTATTCCTTTAAAGTTTGCCTCATCCATAATAATTGAGTGCATGCACTAGCGGCGGCCACATACTCGGCTTCGGCGGTGGAGAGGGAGATACAATTTTGCTTCTTAGAAGACCAACTCACCAAGGACCTACCAAGGAATTGGCAAGCCCCGGAAGTTGATTTCCTATCATCTTGATCACCGGCCCAATCCGAATCCGTGAACCCACGAAGAGTGAAAGAGGAATCCTTTGGGTACCACAAACCAAACCTTGGGGTATGAACTAAATATCGTAGGATTCTCTTGACCGCCAACATGTGGCTTTCTTTAGGAGCCGCTTGATACCTTGCACACACACCTACACTCAACACAATATCGGGTCTAGATGCACAAAGGTAAAGCAAAGAACCTATCATGGAGCGGTAAAGCTTTTGGTCCACATCTATACCCTTTGGGTTAAGTTGTAGATGGCATTTGGTATCCATAGGTGTCTTCTTCTCCTTAGCATCGGCCATATTAAACCTCTTGAGCATGTCTTGAATATACTTTGCTTGGCTAATGAAAGTCCCTCCTCTCAATTGCTTGATCTCAAATCCAAGGAAGAACTTCAACTCACCCATCATAGACATCTCAAACCTATCGGTCATAAGCTTTGAAAATTCATCATTAAAAGCTTTGTTAGACGAGCCAAAGATAATATCATCAACGTATAGTTGGCATACGAAAAGCTCCCCTTTAACCCTCTTAGTAAAAAGAGTAGGATCGATTTGCCCAACTTCAAATCCACGGTCTAACAATAACTCTCTAAGGTGCTCATACCACGCACGTGGTGCTTGTTTAATTCCATAGAGCGCCTTATCAAGCTTGTAGACATGGTTAGGGAAGTTGGGGTCCTCGAACCCCGGGGGTTGCTTAACGAACACCAACTCTTTTAAGGGACCATTAAGAAAGGCACTTTTAACATCCATTTGTTGCAATTTAAAGTTATAACGAGATACATAAGCAAGAAGGATACGGATGGACTCAAGGCGAGCCACGGGAGCATAGGTCTCTCCAAAATCAATGCCTTCAACTTGAGAGTACCCTTGAGCCACCAATCTAGCCTTGTTCCTCACAACCATGCCATGCTCATCTTGCTTATTCTTGAAAATCCACTTTGTGCCAATAACATTGCGGCACTCTTTAGGCTTCTCAACTAGCTTCCAAACCTTGTTGCGCTCGAAATTGTTGAGTTCTTCATGCATAGCTAGCAACCAATCCGGATCTTCAAGAGCTTCGGCCACTTTCTTCGGTTCAAACATAGCAATGTGAGCTTGATGATCACTAAAGTTTGCCAATTGCCTCCGGGTGGACACTCTTCCTCTCACATCACCAATCACCTTCTCAAGGAAATGTTCACGACGTGCCATGGTTCTTTCAACTCTAGCTCGACGACGGGCTTCGATATCCTCATTGCATCTTGGAGGTATCACTTGATCATCTTGATCATTCGAGTCCCCGCCTTGACCGGTAAGCTGTCCTTGATCCCCAGAAAACATATCATCATTGTTGGAAGAGGTGGATGGACCAAGATTCTGAGCTGAACTTTCTTCTGCAGAATGTAGACCGGAGTCTCCGGCCTGGCGACAGGAGGCAGAACAGGTTGTTGTTGAGGGTCTTGAGCTGAATTTTGATTAGGTGCAGCAGTGACTCCAGTAGCAGTTGCTTGCAATTCTGATGAAGATGAAGTCTCCACTTGAGTAGAGCATTGTCCTTCTCGATCCACCACAAGGGGTTCCTCAATGGGGCGGAAAAATCCCACGCCCATTCTTCTTATGGCTTCTTGAGGAATTTCATCATCTACATCGGAAACATGAAATTGCGCCACTTGGGAGCCGTTATTTTCCTCGAACACCACACTACAAGATTCTATGATGCGCCGTGTGGCTTTATCATAGATTCTATAAGTGTGGGATTCGGCACCGTAACCAACAAATATGCCCTCTAGAGATTTAGATTCGAATTTAGTTAAGCGACAACCTTTGATCAAATAGAAACACTTACAACCGAAGACACGGAAGTAGGAGATGTTAGGTTTGTTGCCGGTGAGGATCTCATAAGGAGTCTTGTTCAACCCTTTGCGGAAGTAGAGCCGGTTGGAGGAGTGACAAGCCGTGGAGATAGCCTCCGCCCAAAAAGTCAACGGAGTCTTAAACTCCGCTAACATGGACCTTGCTATATCCATAAGAGTCCGGTTCTTCCTCTCGGCTACACCATTTTGTTGAGGGGTATAAGTTGCGGAATATTGATGACGAATGCCCTCTTCACTAAGAAACTCATTGAGGGTGTAATTCTTGAACTCGGAGCCATTATCACTTCTAATTGCCAATATGGGAACATTGTGTTGACGTTGCATTTCATCGAAGAAGTCGATGAAGGTTTGTTGGGTTTCACTCTTCGACTTGAAGAAATAAACCCAAGTGAATCTTGAATAGTCATCAACTATCACCAAGCAATACTTCTTCCCACCAAGACTAGCTTCGGGAACGACACCAAAAAGATCCACATGGAGGAGCTCCAAGATCCTCTTGGAAGAAATAATAGTCTTGGACGGATGGGGAGAATCATGCATCTTTCCTTCAACACAAGCCCTACAAACACGATCTTTGGCAAAAGAGACATCTTCTTTTAGTCCGAGAATGTGGCCTCCCTTGTGAAGACTTTGCAAAGTTCTCATATTGACATGGGCTAGGCGGCGATGCCACAACCAACCCTTGTCGGCCTTTCCGAATAAGCACATCGAATTTGAAGTGGTTTCCCTCGAAAAGTCAACCACAAACAAATCATCCTCGACGTACCCAACGAAAGCGACCTTTAGAGTCTTGCTCCACAAGATTACCACAACATCAATATCAAAGAAGACGGCATAACCCATCTTATTAAGTGCATGAACGGAAAGTAAATTGAAACCAAGGTCTTTGACAAGCATGACATTCGCTAAGGTGATATCCTTAGCGACTACCACCTTGCCAAAGCCCAATACCTCGGATTTTGATCGATCTCCATAAGTGACGGTTGCATGATTTAGATTTGATCTCAATTCCGTCATCAACTCCTTGCTTCCGGTCATATGTTTTGTGCATCCACTATCAAGCACCCATTTTGACCCACCGGAAGCATAGTCCTACAAGAAATCATTGCTTGGATTTAGGTCCCCATTTTTCAATGGGTCCTCTTTTGTTAGCAACAGGGGTCTTAGGAACCCAAATAGAATGAGCAATGGGTACATTTCTAGTACCAACAAACTTATCATAGATATCCCCATAATAATCAACAAAGATAATGTAATGAGGGTTAGTCTTTCCCGCAAAGTCATCACTAATGGTTTTGCCCCTTGTGGCACCACCACTAGCAATGTTAACCTTCTTCTTAGCTTGAGGGATCCTCTTAGCTTGAGGAGCACTAGTAACATTAGCCTTCTTGATTTGAGGAGCTCTAGCATCCTTCATGAGGCTCTCCTTCTCCTTTTCTTCCTCAACGTAGCCAAGACCAACTCTCCCTTTTTGTGAGGTGACAAATGGTTTCTTACCTAGGGAGATGGCCTTTGCAAGATTGATCTTCAACCTAGCATTTTCCTCAATGATATTTGCATGATCACAAGAAATAGGAGTTGAGGAACTAGGCATATCATTTTTAGTCGGTTGAGCTTGAAGTTGTTCATACGACTTGGTGAGGGTAGAGTGCTCACTCTCCAAAGCTTTGTAGGCTTTAGAGAGCTTCTCTAGCTCCTCGGTTAGTCTAGAATGACCAACACCAAGCTCGACCTTTTCTTTCTTACATGCTTTGTATTTAGCAATTGCATGGTCACGTTCTTTAATGAGTTTAGCAACAATTGCATCATTTGATTCTTCTATAGATTCTAGTTGTTGCTCAAGAGAAACTCTAAGTTCATGTTCTTCTTCAAGATTATCTTTTAAGGATGCAATTTCCATAGCATCCTCTCTTTCAATCTTACCCTTTATCTCAAGCATTTCTTGAGCTTCACCATATTGACTCATAAGAGTCTCAACATGCTTCTTTGTTTCACCTTGCATGTTAGTTATAAAATGATCGAAAGCAACTATTTCCTCTTTTATTTTAAGACTAGTAGCATCATCCATATTACTCATAGCCTTAGGAGATGTGGGTGATGTTACCTCGGTGGTCTTAGCCATGAAGCATCTTGCGGAGGAGATAGAGACATTCTCATTGGGGGATTCAAATAGGGAAGGAGATGGTGAAGAAGCAATAGCAATGGCGGCAACTTCATTTGTGGGCTCTTCTTCTTCTTCCCCGGATGAATACTCTTCTTGAGCAAGCAACACAATTCTCGGAGGCTTCTTGTTGATGGCATTCTTCTTGAAGAAAGGTTTCTTATGAGTGTCCTTGACTTGTCCTTCCTAACAAGCTTTCCTCCATGAAGTTCACGGTTCTCAAAAGGACACTCGGCCACAAAGTGATATTTATCTTGGCAATTGTAGCACGAACGAACCCTTTGTCCACCATCCTTTCTTCCAACGGTCTTGTTGACGAAATCTCTTGCCTTGGATGGACTCTTCCAAAAGACTTTAGATGTGAGAGCCGCATAGTCCTTGAGAGTATCTTGAAGTTCCTTGGGATCCCAATGTGACACATCTTCTTGAGCCTCATCATCATCTTCTTGCTCCATAACCTTGGCCTTCAAAGCAAGTGAGGTTCCTCTATGCATTCCAATGGCTCGTGCTCGAGCATCTTCGGCGTTCTTGGCGGCCACCTTGTATGCCGCCATCTCTTGCATGACCTCATTGATGACATGAGGTGATAGTTGTGTCTTCCTTGCAAACTCTTCAAGTCGGTGGACTCAAACGGCCAAAGGGCACGCACATACTTCCTCTTGATCCAAGCATCATCCACATAGGTTGCACCAAGGGCTCGGAATTGAGTGGCAAGAGTCCTTGAGCCTTCGATACATTTCTTCATGGTCTTCACCTTCTATCATGAAAAAGCCCTCGGCTTGGTTGCTCAAAGCTTCATATCTATTTCTTTGCATGCTCTCATTTCCGACGAACTCTTGAGTGAGAATATCCCAAGCTTCTTTGGCGGTGTTGGCAAACTCGATGAGAGACATGTGCTTTTCTCCCACAGAGGTGTGAATGATGTTGAGAGCCAAGTCATTGAGTTGAGAATCCACGGCTTCTCTTCTTGTCATGTTGTTTGGATCGACGGCCTTGAACCCAACTTCAATGATTCTCCATAGTTCACTAGAGGAGCCCTTGACATAAGATTTCATCATAAATTGCCAATTAGCAAAACAAGATGGATTAAGCTTAGGTGGATCACCCCTATTGTTTAAATGATAATGTGGCATAGGGAGGTCGGCCGAGTATGCGAATGGAACTGCATTGTACCCCGGCCTCCCACCATCAATTTTAGGAAGGGATTCATTAGTGCGTTGTTCGCCCTCCCCACTATGCGCGGCGGAAGCATTAGCCTCTAGGCATGGTGCAGCGGGTGGCTTATTGCCATTCAAGAGTTGCCTCATCATGACACGCAACTCCTCCATTTGAGTGTCCATAGTTGATTTCAAGCTTGTTTCCAATTTCTTGAGATCATCCATGGACACCGGAGGGGTGCTACCACCCGTCACCTCATCACCGTCACCCATACTCTCTTAGGCGGTGAAGCCTAACTTAAGAGCCAAGGCTCTGATACCAATTGAAAGGGATCGTATGGGCACCTAGAGGGGGGGTGAATAGGTGCTACACCAAATTTTAGTCTTTTTCAATTTTTAGGCTTGCCAAAATGGTAAATTATATAGATATGCATCTACGATGAATTTACCTATATGACAAGATAGCAATTACAACTAGACAAGTAGCACAAACAAGAACGAGGAGGGTGGAAAGAGATAACCGAAGGGAAGCACGCGGAGGCAAGGATGTATTCCCGAGTTCCTCCTTGTTAAGGGAGTACGTCTCGTTGGAGGGGTGTGAGCTCGCCAGAAAGGCCTACTCAACGCCACAAAGGCCTCACCCTATTCTCCGATGAACTTCGCCACAAAGGCTTGGTTCACCTTCCACTATCGGAGACCTTCAAGGCGGAATCCGGAGCCCTTACAACGTTCTTGGGGCACACACCCACAACTTAATTGGGGGCTCCCAAATCAACAACTCTGTTACAATGATAACAACAAGTGAGCAAGAATCTAGGGTAACACAAAGCTAACCCTAGAAACAAGAATCCTCGAGAGAACGAGGGGGAAATGAAGAACGGCTTGGTGAAGATATAGATCCGGCTCTTCTCCTTCAATCCTCCGAAGATCAACGCGTTTGGATGGAGGAATTGGGAGATCTTGTGATTTTGAGCTCTCAAATATTAGGGTTCATAAATGCTGGACGAGCTCGCTGTCCTGAGGTAGGTGGAGGGGTATTTATACCCCTCTTGAGAATTATAGCCGTTGGGGGTCACTTATGCCGGAGACTCCGGTCTCCTTCCGGGGTCCCTCCGGACTGGCTCCAGAGGCTCCCCACACGTTGCACGCTTGATCGAAGGGCCGGAGACTCCGGTCAGGGGGACCGGAGACTCCGGTGTGAGCCGGAAACTCCGCACCCGGGCGGAGAGTTGTCGAGGACGCTGAGCAGGCCGGAGACTCCGGTCACGAGGGGCCGGATACTCCAGCCTCCCGGAGACACCGGGCTCCTTCCGGTGTTCCTCCGGAGGGGTGTCCAGTAGCTCCCCACACTTTGGCCAGAGGGCAGAAAAAACAAGGGGCCGGAGACTCCGGCCTGGAAGGCCGGAAACTCCGGCCAGGAATTTCCTGCAGCAAACAAAACTTTGCCCTTTCTTCACTTTTTGGTGCATGATGCTAGGGGTAAAAAATATGTCAATACCTGCACCACTTAGCGTCAAATTAGATAGTCATTAGTGTTGTTAACTAACACACAAAACTCATAGGGGTTAGGAAATGTTCTTTCAGAGTTACCCATCCAGAATTGATCGAGTTACCAACCCTAAGCTGATGAAGTTACTGCCCCGTAGTGATGAAGTTATCAACCCTAAACTGATAAAGTTACCACCCAGTACTGATGGAGTTACATACCCAAAAGTGATAGAGTTAACAACTAGTAGTGGTGAAGTTATCCACCATATATTGATTAAGTTACCAACCAGTAGTGATGGAGTTACCCACCTTATATTGATTTAGTTACCAACCTAGTAGTGATGGAGTTACCCACCCTATATTGATTTAGTTACCAACCTATTAGTGTGATGAAGTTACCCGCTCTAAACTGATAGTGTTACGACCCTGGATTGAAGGAATTACCTGCCCTGAACTGATAGAGTTACCCATGCTAAATTGATAGAGTCACCCACCCTAAATTGATAGAGTTATCAATGAGTAGTGATGGACTTACCCACCCTAAACTGATGAAGTTACCCATCCTAAAGTGATTAAGTTACCATCCAGTAGTGATTGAGTTACCCATCCTAAATTGATGGAGATATCCACCCGATAGTGATGTAGTTACGCACCTAGACTGATGAAGTTACCATCCTGTACTGAAGGAGTTACCAACCCTAAACTGGTGGATTTAACCACCATAAATTGATGGATTTATCCACCCTAAACTAATAGAGTTGTCATCCAGTAGTGATATAGTTACCCACCCTACACTGATGGAGTTACCCATACTGGACCGATGGAGCTACCATCCGTTGTATAGTATGCGTCCAAAATAAATCGTTGTGTGGGTGGTAACTTACATACTACAACCTTGGTAATTTACGTGTTAGTGGTTGGTAACTTTTAGGTCCGAAAAAAATTTCGTCAAAAAATACTAACATGGGATCTAGTTTCGAAGATATCGACACGACTAGTACAACGATAAAAACGGATCATAAATCGCATAAACGGTTTGATCTACAAAACATTTTAAATTTTCGAATTCGGTATTTAATACGGGATGACATCACGGGTGCCTACGTTTTTTGCCAAATCTAAGGCTGGTGCCAGTGCATCACGGGCTATAGCCCGTGATAGCGCTGCCACGTCAGCTTTTTTCTCCCACTCTCACCCCACTCTCACCACACTCTCATCCCACGGTGCCAGTGCACGGGCTATAGTGCCAGCTCTCACTTCTCTCTCCTCCACATCAGCATTTCTTTTTCAGATTAAATTATTTCACTCGCTTTTGTTTAGACATTCAAAATAATGCAAGAAAATAATTTTATTGAACTAAAAATGTTACTGATTACATAATAATTAATAAAATTGCATAATAAAAAAATTACATAATAAATAAAAAATACATTCTAATCCTCCTCATCCTCTCATCATCTTGCAGCCCAAGCTCTTTTTCCACCAAATTCATGGCCTTCGCATGTTTGCGTTTTCTGTTTCGTCCATGTCGGCGGTTGATCGGTCCTTCATTTTGTTCCATTGCTTGAGTAGCTTAGCCTTCACTAAACCACCCCACATGTTCTTCATTGTGAAGGCTTTACTTGCTGCCTCACTGCTTGATGAGGATTCCTTGCCCTTCCTCTTTCCCTTCTCCCTCCGTGCCGTTGCCTTGGCCCTATCGCGGCCTATTGGACGGTCCTCCTCCGTCGCGTCGCCAGAGCTGTACTCTCCAGAAACTCCGAGGCGGCTTCTCTTGGAAGTGGAATCGGATCCACTACCAGGACCATGTTGTCCTTTCCACTTCGCTTCATTGCGAACAGCTTCCCACCAGTGGTGGCGTCTGAAAGGCTGAGTCACTCTGTCGTCATTCTCGTACCTCGCCATTGCCGCCTTCATGACCATTGTATCGTCTGCTCCACTCTGACATAACCCTTCTTCTTGGATGTAGTATGCATTGAACAAGGACACCTCACGGTTGTAGACGTTCCAATGATCCTTCAGTTGCTTCGCGGTCCGACGACGGGAAGGTTCCGAGGTAGAGTTGAAGGTCTCAGCTATCTGATCCCAAAAACTAACGCCGGTCTTGCAATTACCGGCGATAGAGTCCTTGGAGTGAAAAATCCAAGCATGAACCTACCCGAAATAGATATTGTTAGTCATATAATAAAATAAAATTCCATATTAAATATGTGACGGGTAAGTAAATTACCAGTTTTTCCTCGTCCGCAGTTGTCCAGTCAAGCCTCTTTGGATGCTTTGGTACGATTGTTTCCGCGGCTTCGGACCCGGAGCTTGGAGCAGTGGCTTCGGGAGGTGGTGGGGGGTATGGAGCATATGGAGGTGGAGCATATGGACCGTATGGCCCCGGAGGTGGTGGGTACGGAGGTAGACTCCCACTCCCGATACCTGTAGGTGGAGCATGTGGAGGTGGTGGGGGGTATGGATACGGAGGCGGAGGGTATGGACCATATGGCCCCGGAGGTGGAGGGTATGAACCATATGGCCCCGGAGGTGGTGTGCCGGAGGGGAGTAAAACTCGGGGATGCGGCGAAGAACCGACATTGGAGCGACGATGTGTCGGAGAGATATCATCTAGGGGAGGGGCTGGGTTTGGTGACCCGTCGGACTGCAAGAGATCGGTGAATGCGGTGAAATCTGGAGTCCAACCCGACATGGTGGAGAAGATTTGGGAGAGTGGAGGAGAGAAATGAGATGAAGTGAGGTGTGGAATGAGTGAGGTGGTGGGGGGTATTTATAGGGGGTTGGGGATGAAATTTGGAGTTTTTTGAATTTTTTTTTCAATTTTTGGAGGCTGCAACGGACACCTCAACGGCTAGCTGACGTGGACGAATCACAGCTCGCCACGTCAGCTAGCCGTTGCGGCTACCGCCCGCCTGTCACCCCGCTCCCGCCGCCTGTCGCCCCCCTCCCGCCCGCCTGTCGCCCCTCTCCCGCCCCGCTCCCGCCCGCCTGTCGCCCCGCCAGCGCGCCGCCCGCCTCCCGCCCGCCTCCCGCCTCACTCTCGCCGCCAACGCGGGCGGCAGCGGGGCGGTAGCGGCCGCTACCGCCGGGCGGTGGATCCACCGCCCCCCGCTAACGTCCCGCCCCCTACCGCCCCCCTCCCGCCCCGAGCCGGGCGATATCGCCCGGCGTGTCGCCCGCGTTGGCACCAGCCTAAGCATCTTCTATGTAGTCGGGTCCTTATTAATATAAGACGTTTTAAACTTTCATGTATAAGTTTCGCCACGTACAAAATATTTCTGAGTTTCCCGTTTTACCCTCCCGTAGACGCGCACGTCTCGCTCGCCTCCCGCAGTCCGCAGACGCGCACTACTCGCTCGCTCTCCCTCTCCCTATAGGTGGTCAAACGGGCCGGGCCCAGCGTGCCGGCCCGAAGCACGCTTCTTAAAGCACGGCACGGGCACGGCCCGATACGGATCTTAACGGGCCGTGCCCCGGCACGGGCCCACTCCGTGCCGTGCCCAGCTCCTGATCGAGGCCCGTGGGCCAGCCCGGCACGGCACGATTAGGTTTTTTTTTTACCTATTTTAATTTTTTTTCAAATTTTTGGCCATATTTACGCTAAATGGGCCATGCCCGACGGGCCAACCGTGCCTCCCGGGCCGTGCCGGAGGTCAGGCCGCGGCACGCGGGCCGGCCCAGGCATGACACGATTCTAATCGTGCCCAACAGGCCGTGCCGTTGCCGGGCCGTGCCGCGCACGTGCCGGCCCGTTTGGCCACCTATACCTCTGCCTCTCGCTCTCGTCCTCCCTCTCGCTCACCGCGGTCACCGTCGCCATTCGCCCCCACCGCCTCTCGCTCTCCAGTTCCCCACCGCCTCCGCCGCCTCCCCCCACCGCTCCCCATGACCCCCTTTCTCCCCACCATACCTTTTCCTCTTGAGCGCCTAACATCCCGCGTGCTACACGAATTGGTCAAAGACTGCTTTTTTATTACCGGCGACGAGCCTCTGGGCGACGCCATCGCTGGATCTACGTGCGCTAGCTCCGGATCTGCGTGTGCCGGTAGTGGATCTGGTGCGGCCGAGGCGTGCGGCACCGTGCCGTCCACAGGTGTGATGCGGTGCACGTCGGCGGGGTGACCGAGGTGGCCGTGCGGGGAGCCAGCCAGGGGCGGCGAAGGGAGGCAGACGCGCGAATGGCGAATCCAGCCCCGTCCTCGCGCTCAGCAGTTAGTGCTCCCTCTTCCCCTCCCCCTATCCTCCATGCAGTTAGTGGTTGCTGCGCGGCTCACTGCCGCCGTTGCTGCTGCTGCTGCAAAGACGCGGAATTAAAATGTTCCTAGGAAGCCTCGATACATGCTTTTGTGCTCTGTTCATCATTGTTATTATCTGAATGATGGAATGACAACTGAATGATTTTGTTTGGAGCAATATTGTTACTGCAATTTTAAACAGATTACAGTTGCTGACTAGCCATGAAAGTGATCATCTAAATTAATGCACAAGTATTGCTGGGAGTAGTATTCAGTGTAAACAGGAGCAGCACATTATCTGCCGTACATCATGTGAGTATGATCTTTTAGTGCAAGAATAAGTAAAAGTATTCCTTATTGTCCATGCAAGTTTATCTTAACTGAAACTTGCTTCTGCTACTCCAAGTTTATAAACTTTCTTGTTTGAGTACTTTTCCAAATTTACTGCAAATTATGCTACTGCTACTGGTTCCTAGTCCTGCATACTCCTGCAAAACTGTACATGTACCTGCATCTTGAACAATTTCAACTCCTGCATCTTGATCCATTTCATCTCCTGCTTGTTGATCCATTTCATCTCCATCTTCTGCAGGTAGAGTGCAGTTGAGGTCCGGAAGAACCATGTTCTCGAGGTAGCGCTACTGGGTGAGGCACTGCTTTTGCTAGGAGACGACGAGGTGCCTGCTGGAGATGTCGTCCTGCTGCTGATAGCTTGTGGCGGCGAAGCAACGACGATGTTGAGTGACTAGGTTCTGTGTAAATTATTTCTGCTCCAAGAAACTTTACTTCTCTGTGAGTATGAACTCTCTCTTCTTTTAAAATGCAGTTGCTTGTTTGCTTGCACTGCTGAATATGTAGTGCTACACTGTTGTAGCTTGCTGGGAGTACATGTATCCTTGAAATTGTTTGAAACTTTTATGCATGTTTTACTGTCCAGTGAAACCGTCAAATTAAGTTTGCAATCATGTTTTACTGTCAAATACTCATAGCTTCAGAGTTCAGTGTTTGGTCCTGTTTTGGGTCAAAGTAAGTTCATGTTTGTTTCGGCTCTTTGCAAATCCTTGATTATAGTCAACCATCTTGGTGTTGTTGCTGCACCAAACAAGGCTGTGAACCTGTGATGGTGAAAACACAACGCCATGCAAGTCTAAATAAGAGTAGCTGCAGTTCTTGCATTTCTTTATTTTTTCTTCCTTGCTTGCACTAAATTTTCCCAGCTTAACTACTTCTCGCTTTCTTGCTTAGCACGTGTTGCTGCTGTCTGTTGTGCTGTTTGGAGGTGATTCCCTCTCAGTTGATTCCTTGATTAGCACGTGTTTCCTCTTGCAGGCGCCATCGCTCGATCTCAAGTTGCACTCGCTGCTGGACCAAGTGGGGCGACAAGGATCTTGGCGAGGCGAGGAGAACCAAGCTGGGCAGGCGAGGATCTGGGCCGGTGAGGATCTGCGCGAGGCGAGGAGCTGGGAAAGCATGACCAAGTGGTGCGTGCTGCTCCTGCTCAGCCCAAGGGTGGGGCGATGAGGAAGCAGAAGAGCAGCTGGGCGAGGTCCTCTTCTGGTGGATCTTGATGGCTAGGAGTGGGGCGGCGAGGGGAGCAGCTGGGCGAGGTCCTCTCCTGGTGGATATGGGCGACGTGGGGAGGAGATGGTCTGGGAGACGCGGGGAAGAGGATTTGGTGGATATGTCCGGTATAACTAGTTGAATTTGGCGTGACGCCACGCCCTTGGTGGGTTTTTTTTTGTACAAAATATATTTTTTTGTTCATTAAAATGTGGGACAAATTGGAATGTTCAAACATGTTTCGAATAGGTAGCATTTTTTTTTTGAGCATTTTTTGATATATTTTGTAGAATATTTAAATATTTAGTGGCTTGGAATGTTCAGACATGTTTGTATTGCGACGTCAATATTTAATTGAAATTTGAAAAATGCATTTGAATTTGATTTCACATTTGGGTAAAGTTTATTCGTGCGGTGTCGAAATATTGGCGAAATTGAAATGTTCAAATATGTTTGTATTTTTTGGTATAAGTACATAGCATTTTTTTTGTTGAGCATTTCCGACATATTTTATGGAATATCGGAGTATTGTTTTTTGTTTTGTTATGATTAGGTAGTTTTTTTTTGTGACCATTTTTTATATGTTTTGCATAATGTGCAAATATTTAGTAGTTTGAAATGTTCGGACATGGTTGTATTTCATCGACAATATTAATTTGAAATTAGAAAATATGCATTTGAATTACCTCGAAATGGTGACAAAATTTGAATAATCTAAAAAAAATTCTCTGGCATAAGTAGTTTGCATGTATTTTTTAATTGTTTTGATATATTACTCGTTTTTTTTCCAACAGATATATTTGGAGATATTGATTTATAGTTTGTTTGAATTTTCAAAAACTGGTGAAAGTGGGAGGCTATTCGTTTTTTTTTGTTTTTCAAAAACTTGGATTTACTCACAGATTTTGATTTTTGTGGCTTATTTTTTTTATGGAAATTATCCAGCCCTTCAGGTTAGTTATGGAAATTCTTTTTTCTTTTCTTTTCTTTACGTTTTTTTTAAATTTGTGAGTACCGTGGTGTAAACAATTTAATTCTGGAAATGTGCGTATTTTTTTATTTCAATTTGAAGGAAAGTTTGCATTGTTGAGTTGTTTGAATGCCAAAATTGGAAGATTTTGGAAGTCATTTACATTTATTAAATTCAATTTGGAAGCAAAGTACACTTAGAGCGAATGAAGTTGCATTTTTTTAAGATTTTTTTTATCTAATCATTTTTTTTCCGTCGAATGCAGTGGATATTTTTTTTCCTTTTACAATTCTGTGGATTTTGGTGAAATTTGATTTGGAAGTGCATGTAATCATTTTTTTAAGATCGTATTTATTTATATTTAAAGCAAGCCATAATTAAAGTAAATGAATTTGCATTTTCAAATGCAGTGATTTTTTTTGTTTTGCAAATTTGTGGACCAAGGTACAGTTAGAGCTTTTTTTAAAAATATTTATCTAATTCCTGTTTTTTCGAATGTATTTCCCTTTTTTTGTAGTTATTTATATTTACGTTCAATTCAATTAAGAAGCAAGACATAATTAGAGTAAATGAATTTGCATTTTATCTAAATATCCATCTAATCAATCGTTGTATTTCTTTAAATGTAGGTTTTTTTTTCGCAACATTTATGTAATTCTTTTTTTTGGAATGTATTTCCCTTTTACAATTTTGTGGAATTTGGTTGCATTTGATTTGGAAGTGTTTGTAATCTTTTTTTTTGTAGTTATTTGTATTTACATTTAATTTTAATTCAATTCGGAAGCAAGCATCTAATTCCTTTTTTTTCGAATGTATTTCCCTTTTACAATTTTGTGAAATTTGGTTGCATTTGATTTGGAAGTGTTTGCAATCTTTTTTTTTGTAGTTATTTGTATTTACATTCAATTCAATTAAGAAGCAAGCCATAATTAGAGTAAATGAATTTGCATTTTATTTAAATATTCATCTAATCAATCGTTGTATTTCTTTAAATGAAGGGTTTTTTTCGCAACATTTATCTAATTCTCTCTTTTTTTAGAAAGCGTGGAAATTTGGGAAACTTTTTTGATTTGTAGCACATGCTTATTTTAGCTAAATAATTAAAGGAAATAATTTTTAAAGTTTAATTTGAACAAATCCATAATTAGAAGATTTTTTTTAAATAATGCTTAGAGGAAGTGCATCTGGATTTTCGTGAAATATTGACCAAATTGGAATTTGAAGACATGTTTGTTTTCTTGCCATAAGTAGGTAGTATTTTTTTCGATTGTTCGGATATGCTAAGCATATTTTTTTCCGCTGGATGAAATGGACATTTTTTGGAAGGTAATTATAATTTTGAAATATTCAAATTTGAATGCATATTTTTTCTTGGATTCGAGTCCACAATCCGGGAAAGTTCATTTATATTGCATCTTAATATTGAGCATTTTGAATTGTTGAAATATGTTTTGTGTTTTGCCATACATTGAAATTGGAAAAATTCATTTGAATTTGATTCCATATTGACCTATTCAAAAATGTTCGAATATTTTTTTTTGTGCAAGTAGTTGTTTTTTTTGTGGGCATGTTGACATATTTTGTCATAAATATTGAAATATTTTAGTTTGACCTCATAGTCTGAGGTAGTATGTTGGCATGTTCGTATTAAAATTGGAAAATTTGGAAGTTTTTTATATGTATTAAGTTCAATTTGTAAGGAAGGTACAATTAGAGCAGTTTAATTTGCATTTTATTGAAATATTCATTCGTTCGATTTTTTTCCCATGCTAATTTTGGCATTTTTTTGTCATATTTGTGAGTACCATGGTGTAAGTAATTAAATTCTGGAAATGTGCATATTTAGAAGGTTTTTGGTTTGTAGTTTGAACGAAAGTTTGCGTTGTTAAGTTGTTCGTATGCCAAAAATGGAAATTTGAGAAGTTTTTTGTATTTATTAAATTCAATTTTGGAAGCAAGGCACAATTAGGGCAAATGAATTTGCATTTTGTTGAAATATTCACTTGTTCGATCTTTTTTTCTTTTGGAATGCAGTGACTATTTTTTTTATTAGTGCAAATGAATGTGTTTTTTTTCTTTGAAATATTCATATGTTCGTTTTTTTAAAATACAGTGATTTTTTTCCTGTTTACATTTTTTTAAATAAAGGGATCTTTTCCTTTTTTGAAAATGTTTGTAATCATTTGAACGAAAGTTTACGTTGTTAAGTTGTTCGTATGCCAAAAATGGAAATTTGGGAAGTTTTTTGTATTTATTAAATTCAATTTTGGAAGCAAGGTACAATTAGGGCAAATGAATTTGCATTTTGTTGAAATATTCACTTGTTCGATTTTTTTTCTTTTCGAATGCAGTGACTATTGTTTTTTAGTGCAAATGAATGTGTTTTTTTTTGAAATATTCATATGTTCGTTTTTTAAAATACAGTGTTTTTTTTCTGTTTACATTTTTTTAAATATAGGGACCTTTTCCTTTTTTGAAAATGTTTCTAATCATTTTTTTAATGCAGTGACATTTTATGGTTTTTATTTTTTAATTTTTTTGTACAATTTTGTGGAATTTGGTTGTTTTTGTTTTGGAAATATTCATCTAGTCGTAATTTTTTTGTATGCATTGTTTTTTTGTCAAATTTGTGGAATTTGGTCTCGTTTGATTTGGAAATGCATGTAATCTTTTTTGTTTTGTTTTATGTAGTGGATTTCAAATAGTTTGGAAAAGGTCCCGAATGTAATCTTTTTTTTTTGTTTTATGCAGTGGATTTCAAATAGTTTGGAAAAGGTCCCGAAGAAATGCACGTAATCTTTTTTTTATGCAGTGGATTTCAAATAGATTGGAAAAGATCCCAAAGTATTTCAAAATGACTATTTTGATTTTTAGAAATTATTATTTGGAGTTGTATTTTGAAAGTTATAAAAGTTTTAAGAAAATGGGAAAACAAAAACAGAGAAAAAAAAAGAAAAAGGGCTGGCGGAGGTGCACAGCAGCCCGTCCCAGCTAGCAGGCCGGCCTGGCCAGCCCAGGCCCACTGTGACGTCGCCGTGATGTCACCGGTTGTCGGCACAGTGGAAACCAGGGTACCACGGGCCGGCCTGCCAGGGCCCATGACACTCTTCAGAAGATTGCGCTAAGGACCAGGCTCTCCAAGCCTGGCGAGCCTCGCGAGGGTTTTTCCCTCGCGAGGGACCTCTCCTCGAGAGGGCATCCCCAAGGATCAAGCCAAAAGGCTCAGCGAGGCCTCCGGCCTCGCGGGGGTTCCTTCCCCACGAAGCAAGCTGTAGCACCCCGACCCCAGAACTATACAGTGAAACGTTGTGTAACCGGTCATGCTACACAATCGAGGGTTACTGGGGTTACCAATCCCAGGCCAAAACTAATTGGCAGGTGTGCTCGGAATGGATCATCGGCACACAACACCTCGATCATGCCATAAGCTCAGACATCGCTTTCACGTATAGTACAGAGACCGAGACTTGTGGAACAAACTGGCACATTGCAAACTCTACGACACAAAACTCATATATGAGAAAGATACAAATATTACACATCAAAAGGTCACAGACCATCAATTCATCAAGCGGAAGCGAAGTAGTGTTGTCTAATACAACAAGATCCAAATATAGGGCCTAAGAGGCCTACACATAAATAAACCCAGCCAGCTTGCTCCACGGTCCCAAGCTTCCACCTGGGAACCCCAGACCACTAGTCGATGTCCACGAAGAACCCACCTTGCTGCTCGGTGTCGCCCTCCTCTGAAATACAAATATAAAGGCAGCAAAGAGAGACTGAGTACGATGTAGTCGCAAGTTTAGTAGGGCGATATAGGCCCAATGACTGACGGAGGCTCTAAGCTGTATATGTAGCTATTTTGCATAAAGCTAGTTTTCCATTTAAAAGATATAAAGGACACAAGGCACCGTCTAATCAGAATATTTTTCATAAAGGGGATAAGAGAGTAACATTTCATCTTCGGTTCTCGGCGAACCTACTTGTAGCCATAAACACCTCTCATCTCCACCAAAGGCACTCCCTCGAATCACCCTCGAGGAAATGAACCTTTACCACACGTTGCTTATGCAACCTTTAGCTGCCATATCAATTAGGTTAAGGTTCTCTATGATCTTATCGTCTATTCCCAAGTCGTCCATAACCGCGGACACGGCTTTTCGAAAAGATTTACCCTGCAGGGGTGTACTAATTTACCCACCGGTACCGTCCGGCTCACCTGATTGGTCCTCTTCCGGGGAAGACCGGCGAGTGGGCGAGGTTAAACCTTTACCTCGCGTGAGACTATCCAAGAGTCATCTGTGGCCACAGGGCAAGTTTACCCAGCCTATTTCAGCCCCTGCCCCATCGCCACGTCCTAAACACCACCATCCTCATCACTTCTTTTTCCGCTCACACACACGGCAAATGGAAAGGCGAACTAGAGGACCCTTGGATACGCCCGCACAAGTTATTTAGTTAAAGGGGATTCCATATGTCCCCACCATTGGAAGCACGATCGTCTTGGTTCAAGAGGTAAAGAACTCGCACGTAGGGGCAAGAGTGAGGCAAAACACCATCCCCGATGGAAACTCACCCAAGCCTTTCTTAGCATTTTATTTAAGCACCCCACATATCCACCATGTCCGAATCATTCCATCAACATCAACAATTATGGAATTAAACAAAGGACATTACTAGCATTTTACTAAGCATGGCTAAGCATATAAATACAACAATTATATTCTTGTCTCCGGCCAACACATCAACACTAAGGTTCATAGGTAGAGATACATGTGATTGGCTCGGGGAAAAACATGCATTCATAGGACACTCTATGTCTTGATCAAAAATGACATTTGAATCGCATGCAATATTATGGTGGATAAAATAAGTTGATAAAAACATAGGATGCTAGATGCCAAGAAGGTTAGGTTATCTCTTGCCTTGCTGCCGGGGCGTGTAGTAATGCTCGTCGGGGTAGATAGGGGAACCCTCGACTCCGGAATCTATCGATACCCAAAAATAATACAAAGAACAAATAAATCACACGAGGACAAGTGCAATGCTCAATCACATGATGACATGTCAATTTCATGCAAGGAAATCATTATATAAACTAAAAGCAAAATTAAATGGGGAGCCAAATAATTAGGGCAACTATTTGGAAACACCCCATATTTAACTTAATGTCCAATTGTTCATAAATGATCCCATTATTTAGAATTTTCTCAAATATGCATGAATATGACATGATTATAAAGGTTTTGTTCTTCTGATCATTTTGGTACCTCATTTGTAATTTTCTAAGTACCGAAGAATACATAGCAATTTAAATAATTATTTGAATTTAATTTGCTTAATCAAATTTTGAATAACATCAATAAATATTTGTGATCATGCTGTGATAGTAGCATGGTTTGATTGCATTGGAAGTGGTGATCACATTGATATTTTATTCATAATGTTTGGATAATTATTTAATGAATTGTGATTTTCCCGAATTAGGTATTATTTGAAACCTTTTTGGAATTCATATATAGACAGCAAGATTATAAATTCAAAACAAGGTTACAATGATACCACCTTGTAGAATTTGTTTTTCTGAACAATTTGACATTTGATTTGCAGATTTTGGATCAATATTTAACAAGATATGAATTGTTTAAACTCAGTTTATTTTACAAAAAGAAAAACCAAAAAGGGGCAGACATGCCGGCCTCACTACCGGCCAGGCCGGGACCGAGGCCAGGGGCAGGCCCGAAGCGGTCGGCCTTTTGGCCGGCCCAGGCCGTGCACTGGGCCGGGCACCCACCCGAGGCCTCCGGCCTCCTGGCCGGCCAGGCCGGTTCCCAGGCCGAGCCAGGTTTGACCGGGGCGGGATGCCGCGACCGGCACCCGCGCGACGGCGACGATGGTGACCGCGGCACGGCGAGACGAGGGTGAGGGGAAAGGGGAGAGGGAGGAGGTCCGAGAGGGCACTGTGCTCACCCGGAATCTCAGTGGCATGGTCGGCGATGGAGGGGAGGAGCGGACGGTGATGAACGCGTCCTCGACATCCACCAGCCGACGCGGAGGAAGAAGGGGTTGCCGGCGTCGACTCTAACGACCCCGGCCTGATTCCTGGCGCGGGGAGGGAGAGAAGGTCACGGCGGAGCGACTCCCCCGCATCGATTTACTCAGGGAGGACCCTACCGGCGGCGGCGAGAGGCGGCAACGGCGGCAATGGGGTGGCTCGGCTGCGGGAGAGAGAAAGAGAAGGGAAACGGGAGAGCAGGGAGGGGAAAGGGAGCAGGTGGGCGTCCAGGGCGTCATGGCACCCTTGCCCACCAGGGGCACGGCAAGGAGGGACCCGACAGCGGCATGGCGCGGCCGGCCGGCAAGGCAGTGTGGCGCCAGGACGCCATGGCGTCACAGTGACGGCAAAAATTCTGAAAACCCCCCTGTCTAAGTTTTCTTTAATTGCAAATTGGTCCAACCCCAACTTTGGTGATTTAAAAGAGATGCTTAAACATTTGGCAAAATTCTGCAAAAATTCAAATGGCCTCCCCTTAACCTTTAAAACTTCCACAAATTTTGGTGAGGCAAAATAAAAAGTTTTGGCCAACATTTGTTCACAGGGTTTAATTGAAGGCATTTTTGATAATTTCCAAAATAGATTTATTTGGAGCATTTAAACATTTCAATAAATTATGAAAATTTTTATGGAGGCTCATATTATAATAATGAAGCACCCCATATTTTTATTTTGAATTTTGGGGAAGTTTAACTTGGTTCCAAAAATATAAATTGAATTGAACCAAATTGAATTCTCAATTTTATTTAGTTGCTTGTTAATAATTTAGCCTTTGGCAATTATTTAGAAAATATATCCTTGAGTTTCCTGAACAATTTGGAGACTCAAGAATAATTGGTTTTACCAAATTGAATATTGTATTTGGTTTGGAAAATTTGGAAGGGTTTTGCTCCCTTTTGATGTTTTCAAGTGTTGCTTTATTTTAATTTAGCAATTTAAATATGTATGCCATGATGCAATGCAAACCAAAAAGTGAAAATTTGGCCCATATTTTAGGGTACTAATCTGGGGCTGTTACAATTCCACCCCCTTACAGGAATCTCGCCTCGAGATTCTAGAGTAGAAGTAGGGATGAGGGGAACATGACAACACACATCTCCCACGGTCTTCCCGATCTCACGATGATCTTCCTTGTTGTAGTGATTGGGCTAACCAACAAGACATGCTAAACTGGAGGAAAGGATAAAAGACAGCTAAAGGCGTAGGCAAGTTTTCTCCGAGGGTTGGAGTTATACATTTTGCCCAAACCCATAAGCCATTTAGGAAAAAGGAATGACTTTACCAAACAAAGGTCGAGTCGAGGGTAGGACAACCGATCAATTGTTCATGGCCATAACAATACTTCAACCCACCCTCTGTGTAGACCGTAGGGATTTGGCACCGTGAGGAGAAAGGACAGCTTCTTTTGGACTCCACGTTTGTGACGTACTAGACGTTTCCATAAGGTTGAAAGCTCAGGCCCTTACGGGATTGACGAATTGACCTAACGTCCGTATGGTTGGGCAAAACCTTGGGTTCACCGGGGAGGAAGAAGACCTAGCATTTCTCCACATTTAGATAGAGAGGTAAACCTGATATAGAGCTATTGCCACGAGATAGATGGAGTAGGAGGATTTACCGATAGATATTTAGCAACTCCGTAGTGAGGTTCTCCTTGAGATACTAGACGTCACACTCCGGCTTCAGAATAGCCTTCAATCAATCCTCAAGTAAAATTCGTACTTGAAGATAGAGGGAGGACCTTAGGGGAACTATTAGGATAAACTACCCATGATACTCATCGGTAGTGGGTGATTTTTCATGATTGAAGGGATTTCGTCAACAGATCTTCCGGTGAGGTGCTTGAACCACAACACCGAACTCATCGGGTTTACTAAAAATCTAGGTCATGCTCTTGGTAAACCACCAAGCATCATTTCGGCTTGAGGTTCAGAGTTGGGTAGGTGTGCAGATTATCCAGGTTAAGCGGGTCTGGAGGGGAGTTTCCGAAGGTTGACGCAACGTAGGGTCACTAGTTTTGCTCAAGACTTGGGCTAAGGGTCAAGCTCCAGAACACGAGGTAGATTGGGAGTTCTATTGGGTCGCGATTCACGAAGAGGAAATTGATCCAGCATGAACTCCAAACAAAGGAGCCCAACTGATTCATGATTGGGAAACACCGGTAAGATGATGAGCTTAGCAAATTATTCATAACAAGAACGACCCGGTCAGGGGCTCGGGTGCATACATGGCTTAATCATAGAACCGGAGGTGACAACCTACCAGCTCAATAATGCAAGTATGCATAACTAACTTGTGATTATTTCCGGGGAGACAGCGAAATTCACTCGGACCCATGGAGACAGATGTCACTGGTTGCGAGAGAATCTTGCTTTTCAAGGCAAAGATGTGGTCTTGAGAGTTTCGGCATGAACCTAACTCGTTGACCGAAGGTGCACCTGAACGAATGGACTTGGCAGCTCCGACAACTCAGCTCAATGATATGATTACCAGTCATGCTAAGAGTGCCACCAAAGTCCTTGGTTCTCAAAGCAATATCAATTGCTAAGAATATCCGATTACCACACGATATTCATCCTCAACACTCTCGAGCCCAAAAAGCTCGGAGGTAGATGGATAAGGGAGGGTAGGAGCATCACTTCATCAAGTACGACATGAGACTAAGCACGACCTCTTGATATAAAAGAGTGTGACCCTCCAAGGTGGAACGGAACAAAAGCTAGACCAGCTCTTACTCCGCGAGTTACAATACTTTGACCTGGTCCGAGACATGTGAAAGTGCATGGTTGCCCCCATGCATATTTTTGTTAATTTATGACAATCTCGATGGACTAATATTTGCATTGAGCTATATTTGTAGGTGTCCATTAGCTTGCTTGTCTCCATTTGTTGGAGTCAAGGTCTTGCTTGTTCTCCATGTGTTGGAGTCAAGGTTAAGGGAAGAAGTTCATTTGTTGATCAAGGCCAAGGTATTCGTCATCAAGATAAAGGCCAAGTGAAGATATGCCGAAGAGGTGCTCCTCCCATCTTGGTGTATGGGGGAGCCATGTGAATCTTCACCAAGTGAAGCGCAATCAAGGAGATGGTTCGCCTTGAGGAGATGAAGATCGTCTCCATCGACCTCAAGTGGATTAATGCGCAAGGCAAAGGTATGATCTTGATAGGGCTTTTATTTTACCGGTCTCATGATGTCTAGTGAGAGACCGGGTTATAGGATAGATAGCCGTACTATCAAGAGGGGCTCTCGACCGAGTATCGTGATCGTATCGTTTGTGGAGAGATCAAACCTTTGCATCCTTGCATCCTTACAATCATCTTCATTGGTTCTATTTGTCTCTTATCGTGGTGTGGTCTTGGTGCTTGTCGTGCTTGTCATGACAAAGCTAAGATCACCGAAAACGGTTTGCTTATGCGTCTTCAATTGCGTTTTCGGTATTGGAGATTTTGCCGGTTCATCCGTTTGGAAAGTTTCATCTTTCCAACACTTTGCAAAATCTCCTTTGCTTGTTTGCCTTTTTCAAAGGTTGCCTTTGTCGTCCTCTTTCCAACAAAATTGTTTTTGCTTCATTTGGACTTCAATTGCAAAAGAAATGGTTTTTCGGTTTGCGAAAAAGAGCTTTTATTCTTTCCCCATTTGGTTTTATAATATATTGTTGGACTATGATGTTTCTCTGCATAATCTTGTTGTGCTCATTGTGACGATTCCAACGAGTCCAAGATCATCGAAAACGGAGTTCATTTGCAAAAGTTATGGGGTTTTGTTTCTCTGTGTGGATCTACCCCGGAGATGGTCCGGAGTCTCCGGTCACACCGGAGTCTCCGGTCCAGAGGACCCGGAGTCTCCGACCCCTATTTTCACTGCCGAATGGATGTGTGTGGTGTGTCTCTGGTCTCGGTCCGGAGGTACCCCGGAGATGGGGCGGAGTCTCCGGCCCCACCGGAGTCTCCGGCCCAAGGGACCCGGAATCTCCGGCCCTGTGCTTTTTCCGGCTGTTTTGCTCCTGTGTGGTGCCGCTCTGTTGGTTGTCCGGAGCATCCCCGGAGGGTGCCTGGAGTCTCCGGCCTGGCCGGAGTCTCCGGCCCCAATGACCGGAATCTCCGGCCCTCCACGAGTCCGGCCAGACCGGAGTCTCCGGTCACTTGGTCCGGAGTCTCCGGCCTGAAAAGGCCCCAACGGCTAGTTTTTGGGGGAGGCTATAAAAAGCCTCCTCCCTCCCCAAAACCCAGCTGCTGACCTTGCTCACATGTTCTTGCTCTTCCCCTTTGCTCTAATCCTTGTGAGCTTGATTCCTCTCTTCCCCTCCAATGATTCTTGCCCAAATTTAGGGTTTCAAGAGAGGAGATCTAGATCTACCATTCCACCAATCAAATTCTCCTCTAAGTGAGGGGAACCTTGTGGATCTAGATTTGGGGTTGCTTTGTGTTCACCCCCTTTGTTCTTCCTCTCTTATTCCCTCCATAGCATTAGTTGCTTTGGTTGGAATTTGGGAGTGAAGGATTTGAGCACTTTGTGTGCTCTTGCCTTTTTGCATTTGTTGCATCGGGTTGCTCTCCCTACGGTGATACATGAAGATCGACGTTGAGAAGTTTGTTACTCTTGGGTGCATTGTGTTCCCAAGAGCTTGTTGCCTCTTGGGTGCATTGTGTACCCTAGATGGTTGGAGGTGCCGCGAAGTCTTCGAGTTGTGAAGCTTCGGCACAAATTTGGGAGCCCCCAATTGAGTTGTGGGTGTGTGCCCCAAGAGAAGTTGTAAAGGGCTCCAGAATCCGCCTCGAAGGATTCCGATAGTGGAAGGTGAACCAATCCCTTGGGTGAGGTTCATCGGAGAATAGGGTGAGGCCTTTGTGGCATCTTGAGTAGGCCTCTCATGGCGAGCTCACACCCCTCCAACGAGACGTACTCCCTTAACAAGGAGGAACTCGGGAATACATCATCGTCTCCACGTGCCTCGGTTATCTCTATACCCGAGCTTTTACTTATGCACTTTACATTGTGATAGCCTTCGTGCTTGAAGTTTATATCTTGCTATCACCTTGTTGCTTGTCTTGCTTAGCATAAGTTGTTGGTGCATATAGGTGAGCCTAGTAATTAGTTTGTTGGCTTGTTAATTTAAACACATAGTTTTATTCCGCAATTATCAAGCCCCTAATTAGAAAAAGTTTTAATCGCCTATTCACCCCCCCTCTAGGCGACTTCCGGGCATTGTTTGTTCTTTCAATTGGTATCAGAGTCTCGTCTCTCTTGTTTGGCTTTACCGCCTAGAGTGTAAAGATGTCGTCTAGGGATTTAGTGCACAATTCCTTGTTTAGATTTAATGGCACAAACTTTAATGTTTGGAAAACTCATATGCTTAATCACTTACGGGTCTTGGACCCCAATATTGAGCGTATCTTAGATATAGGTTTTTCTCCTCCAAAGGATTACGAAAGTACGACTTTAGAGGATGAGAAAAACTTATATCTAGATGCTCTAGCCTCTAATGAGTTTTGCACGTTTGTGAGTGTAGTAATTTTCGAGTCAATCATGCCTCTTCGGGATGCTCATGATCTTTGGACCAAGCTTCAAGACAAATATGGAGTGTCCAACATTATTGAGGATGATTGTTCTCCCTCCACCTCCGGCCGTGATGAGTTCTCATCTTAGTCTACTTCACCAAAATGTGGTAAGCCACAATCCAATGTGATGGTGAGTAGTGATAGGTCTTGCAATATTGATAGTGAGCTATTCTTTGATAATCTTTTATCTCTAGCTTGTTGCAATGCCTCATCTTTGGACTTAAACTCTTCTAGCACTCCTAATGTCATACATGCTAGTGTTGATAGTCCTTGTATATCATCCAAAAATTGCTTAGATAAATCTAATGATGATATGCTTGCTTTATCTTGTTCCAATGATAAAAATGCTTGTGTTCCCTCTAACTCTTGCATGAATATTAATGTAGAGGAAACCCAATTAATTGTGGAACAAGATTTGAACTTGAGTAGTTCAAAAATTAATTATTCTTCTTCATCCACCTCTCATTGTCTCATGGCTAAATCTTCTTCTAGTAATGACAATGATGATAATAATGATAAAAATGATGAAGAAGATGATATGGAAAAAGTTAATGCCCTTCTTCAAAATAAAGGTCTAATGATTCTCAAAGCCCTTCCTAGTAATAAAAGTGCCCAAGCTAACCTCTTTGAAATCATGAGCACTCTTATTGAGCGTGGGGAAACTATTGAGGCCTTGGAAGCAAGCCTTGAAGAAAAGGGTAAGATCGAAAGAGATGATGCTATGGAAAAAGCATCGTTAGAAGATGCTCTTGAGGAAGAGCAAGAGACTCGTGCTTCTCTTGAGGAGAAACTAGATTCTATCGAGGAGTCTCATAATGAAATAATTGCTAAAATCATTAAAGAACGTGACCATGCCATTGCTAAATATATGGTCACGAAAAATGAAAATGGTAAATTAAATGAAGAGCTTGCTAAGATTTCTTCTTCCATCCCTAAGGTCAATGACGCTTGTGCTACTAACTCAATTTCTTGTGAAGCATCTACTTTGAAGGAGAATGTTGAGCTAAGGGCTCAACATGAGTTGCTAACTAGCAAGTATAGGGAGTTGGAAGAAAATCATAAAAAGCTATCTAGCTCCAATGATGATCTTCTAGCATCCTATGGTTGTCTTAAGTTAGCTCATGAGGCCATCACTACAAAGGTAACATCAAGTGAGCCTCATGTGGATATTAGCACAACCTTAATTAACAATGCTATATTGCCATGTGCTAGTCCTAGTAGTTCATCCACTAAGAATGTTGGTACATCATGTGATGAATTACTTGCTTTGCCTTGTTGCTCTAACAACGATGCATCTACCTCCTCTAGTACTTGTGTTGTCACTAACCATGTAGAGAAAAGAGGAGAGCTCAAGGTCCAAGCCAATTCTATGAAGAATGGCTTGGAAAAGCGTCATGAAGGGAAGCGTGCACTTGACAACATGTTGAGTGTGCAACAATCCCCCAATGACAAGAGTGGACTTGGATTCAACTCCAACAACAAGATCAAGTCCAAGGTTGAGAAGAAGAATAAGGGCCAAGTTCAAGTCAAGAATCCGGCCAAGATCACTTGCTTCAAGTGCAAGGTTGAAGGGCACCATGTCCGGGATTGCCCAATGAAGAAGAAGATGTCTCTTAGTGAGAAGCAACTAGGGAAGCGGCCTCTTTTCAATCTCGTGCTCAACCACGAGTTGAACAACGGCCACCTCCTAAGAAGACTCAAGCCAATGCTCCTCAAGTTAAGGAGCCTAGGAAGAAGAAAGAGAAGAGTCGGTGTTGCTACCTTTGCCGTGGCAAAGGTCATTTTGCTTCTTCATGCACTAACGGTACCTCATCCAACCCTATCATAATTGATGATGTTTACTCTCTTGGGAAGGATAGAGTTGGCAATGTGTTTGCCAAATATGTGGGAGCTCAAAGTGGTGTCAAGAAATGCACCATTTGGGTTCCCAAGCCTATTGTGACTAACCTCTTAGGACCCAACTTGGTTGGGGACCAACAAGCTTCAACTTGATCAATAGGTTGATGTGGAGGACATTGGTGACTTGGCTATTTTTGAAGAATTAAGGGATCTTCATGGGTTTATTTCTCAAGCCAAGTCAATTGGATTATTACATATCTATCTCATATCCAATGCTTCCTCCCTGCGGTAACTTGTATTTAATTCATATATACATTGAAAGTTGCTTGCTCCCTTGCATGTGTTAGTTGTGTTCCTAGCATGTGTTTGTATATGATATGTTCCTTTCCTACTTGTCTAGTTATTCAAGGTTGTGTATGATAGTTGTGTATCATGTATGTGTAATTTGTGTGTTGAGCTTTATTGGATCTTGTGTTGATTTCAATTGGCTCTTTGAGATATTAATGGACTATCCCATTTTGGGGGAGTGATGTGCTTTGTGCACCTCACAAACCCAAAAATGTGTGTACATGAAGCACACCACCTAGTATTGATATTTCAATATTATCTAGCTACTATGTGGTATGTCATATTCATGAGAAATTCAATTTCTACAATGTCCATTAATTTCTCTAGTTGGCTTTATTTGCTTCTTGTTTGAAAATAAAATGAATTATCACATTATGGGGGAGTAATAAGCTATGTGCATATTACAATCCCACAAAATGTGAACATTTGAGGCTTGCCACTTAGATTTGATATTATAAATTATCTCTCCTATGTGGCATGTTTGCTCAAACAAGTCCAATTTCCTTTGGTTATCCTTTGGCTCTTGTTTGGGTGTGTTTGCTTGGTGTGGTTTTTCTCTAATATGCATTTCCATATATTAGGCGAGAAACCATTTGTTTCATCTTATTTTAACCATGGCTTAGCCGGTTGGTTCGAATAATTGAAACTACCAACAAACCTTTTTCAAAATATGGTGCTTTAACTCCTATCTCTTGCCATATATTTGTTTGTTGTGGAGTTGGTCTTGAACATCATTCCTATATACCACCGAGAAATGTCTCCGTATACTCCTTGTCCATGACAAGTGTTTCTAGTAATTGTGGTGGATTTTGTAGATCATCTTCACATTGGCACTTGCTTTTAAATTGCTCTATTTATTGGCCTCTTTGCCTCTTGGACGAACCCTATCTTTCAATCGGTAGTGTTTAGTGTTTTAGATAAAATATGGAGAGTAATGATCCCTTGTGCATGCATTTTGTATTCAAATGCAAATATCCAAGATAATGCATTAATCTTGGGGGAGCATTCCTTTTTATTTAGAACACTATTCTATCTATCAATATTTGATCCTTTCAATTGGCATTTGATTCCTTATCTTGTTTTGGTACCTTCAATTGGTATTAATTGGAATTTAATATCTCCTCCATAGATATTTGTTCCAATTAATATTTATTGTGGGAGTCTTGATACCTTTTGCCTTATTTTACTTTACTTGATTTCGGTCAAGTATCACCCTCTTCTTGGTATCTTTTTCTCCTAGTTGATATTTTTGTTTTAATTGGTATCTTATCTTCAATTGGTGTCTTATCGATCATTTGTTGTGTTGATTTGATTCCTTTTGATATCACACTTCATGTGTTGATGTGTTTTGGAATCAATCATAGGTTGATTTGATTTCTCCTAATTCATGTGTTGATTTGGATTTTGATATAATTTGGACAACCTTTTTTGGTTCACTTTGTGTTTTCGTCCAAATTGTATCTCTTTTGGTTCTAGAAAGCCTTTGCATGCTCGGTTACTAATTTATATTATTTTAGCATGCTTATCTTTCTTGATCCAATATATAGGGGATACTCCACTGAATCCTAAATCGGCTAAGATGTGCATGAAATTCAATTTCATATCTATATTCACATATTTATGTGGAGTGTTTCCTATATATTGTAGTTGATCTAACTACTATGGAACCCAATGAGTTTGGGAACCATTTTGTATTCTAATTTTGTTTTAGGTACAATGGAGATGCATTGGATGCTTGCCTCATACATAAGGAAGGTGTTCTCACCATGTGATTGTCGGAGTCAAGCTTTGATGTCAAACCAAATCTCATCATCTTCATCACCAATGTCATCCCGGTAACAAGTATCTATCCCATGCATACTTTTCTAGTTCCAACCTTGTGTAGGTTGCCTCTTGGCATGAAAGCTTTTATGTGCAATTGTTGTGGTTTTGGCTTTTTCCTTTACGTAACATATCTTTGTGATATGTGTGTTGAATTTGCAAAAACCTTTTCTTCAATTGATATTATTTCCTTGTGATACTTGTTGCCTAGATCAAAGCATCTTCACTATCCCTTGTTCCCTTAGTGATATGTGTGATGCATTTGATATATTTGAAGTTCATTTATATACAATGAGATCAATTTGAGCTATGTGCTATGCTTTTAAGCAACAATCTCATTTGTATATTTATGACTTCCTTTTGGATACCTTGTTATCTTTTTCCCGAACCATTTCGTATGTATATATTTCTTTGCGGATGTATATCTTCAATGGTTTGTCTAATAAGAAACCTATACATATGAGAGAGGTCATCTTTTAGTTGGTATCGTATTTACTCGAGCCACCTTGTTTTTCATCTATAATTCATTGGCGGCTCCAAATTTGTCTCATGAGTGCTTGTCTTATTGTTTATTGGTATCTTTGCACACTCATGTATTTCTTGAAGATCTTTGACCTCATGCCTACCATGGTGAGCATGTTGAATTTTATTGGCTAAATGATCTCACTAGCTTTTGGCATTTTCAATTGGTTTTAGTTTCCAATTGGTATCCCTAAGCTTGTGAACATATTTCTCTAAAAGATCTTTTTATCTCGGTTGGGCCTATCTTATGATGAATTTTTAAAAATTGGTATCTCCTTATGGCTCAACCACATCTTTGGTGCAAGTGCTATGATTTGCTATTGCATTATGCACTATTGCACTTGTTGCGTGTTCTAGATGATTTTTGGGGAGTGAGGATACCATATTTGTGCACTCTTCATTTTGTGCATAAACATTGGGGAGCTTCTCCATTTTCATTTAGAACTCTTGCTTTGGATCTTCTCGATTTCTTTTCTCCTTTGTGGAGATGTTTAAAATGTTTTCATCCTTTGGCAATCTTTGGATCCTCAATATAATTTGATTTCCTCTAATTATTCGTTAAAAGGGATTGTCATCACCTTGTTAGAGAAACTCATATTATATTGGCTCTCTAAATTTTTTCTTCCCATTTCGGCAATCGATGCCAATGGGGGAGAAGTTTAGAGGGTTTAAGGGAATTTGGGTTTATGCTTTTGTTGCATTTGCCTTTAATGCGCTTTGCATTCTTGCTTGTTTGTCATGCAAGGATGCTCTTTTCCTTATATAAACCCTCTTGAACAGGATTGTCATCAATTACCAAAATGGGGGAGATTGAAAGTGCATGGTTGCCCCCATGCATAGTTTTGGTAATTAATGACAATCTCGATGGACTAATATTTGCATTGAGCTATATTTGTAGGTGTCCATTAGCTTGCTTGTCTCCATTTGTTGGAGTCAAGGTCTTGCTTGTTCTCCATGTGTTGGAGTCAAGGTTAAGGGAAGAAGTTCATTTGTTGATCAAGGCCAAGGTATTCGTCATCAAGATAAAGGCCAAGTGAAGATATGCCGAAGAGGTGCTCCTCCCATCTTGGTGTATGGGGGAGCCATGTGAATCTTCACCAAGCGAAGCGCAATCAAGGAGATGGTTCGCCTTGAGGAGATGAAGATCGTCTCCATCGACCTCAAGTGGATTAATGCGCAAGGCAAAGGTATGATCTTGATAGGGCTTTTATTTTACCGGTCTCATGATGTCTAGTGAGAGACCGGGTTATAGGATAGATAGCCGTACTATCAAGAGGGGCTCTCGACCGAGTATCGTGATCGTATCGTTCATGGAGAGATCAAACCTTTGCATCCTCGCATCCTTACAATCATCTTCATTGGTTCTATTTGTCTCTTATCGTGGTGTGGTCTTGGTGCTTGTCGTGCTTGTCATGACAAAGCTAAGATCACCGAAAACGGTTTGCTTATGCGTCTTCAATTGCGTTTTCGGTATTGGAGATTTTGCCGGTTCATCCGTTTGGAAAGTTTCATCTTTCCAACACTTTGCAAAATCTCCTTTGCTTGTTTGCCTTTTTCAAAGGTTGCCTTTTTCGTCCTCTTTCCAACAAAATTGTTTTTGCTTCATTTGGACTTCAATTGCAAAAGAAACGGTTTTTCGGTTTGCGAAAAAGAGCTTTTATTCTTTCCCCATTTGGTTCTATAATTGTCGGCACAGTGGAAACCAGGGTACCACGGGCCGGCCTGCCAGGGCCCACAAGATTCTTTGGATGATTTTCGCTAAGGACCAGGCTCTCCAAGCTTGGCGAGCTTCGCGAGGATTTTTTCCCCTCGCGAAGGGTTTTTCTCCTCGCCAAGGTTCTCTCCCTTGGCGAGGGATCGCTCCTCGACAAGGCGTCTTCGACGCCGCCCGCAATTCTGCTAAGGACCAAGCTGAAGGGCTCGGCGAGGCTTTTCGCCTCGCGAAGCGCCTTCCTCGTGAAGCCATCTCTGCCCCCGCGGCAGAGAGCACATGGGCTCTGCGCCATGTGCAGAGTGACGCGCGTGCCTACGCGCGATGACGACGACGCCGCAGTTGCCGTTTCCATGTATAAAGCAGTCAACAAAGCGGAGCCAAGCAAAGCGGACAACGAGTATTGCCTCTTTGGTGACAAGGGGACAGTCTGCAGCTACGCTCCAAAGACGACGTCACCGTGGGTCACCTCCCACCTCGGCAAGCGCCAGCCCGCTGTCCAGCTGGTCGGTGCCCCTTTTCAGCTTTGGTGACGCCGTTCCCCTGCCGTGGACCGCGTCCACGAGCTTTACCTTTATGGTAGACTTCACCTTTACGGTGCACCGCGCCTCCTCCTTCGTCGCCATGTGGTAACCCTTCCCGCCCAAATGTTTGGGCAGAAGAGGTCCAGGACGCCTATAAAAGGAGGAGGAGCACGCCCAAGCAAAGGGTTCGACTCTTGACTAGGTTCGGTTTTTGGAGTCTAGGAGCTTACCCAAGAACCCTAGATCTGAAGACTAGCAAGTAGCCATTGTTAGACACCTCGAGCTCGACAAGCTCTCCTTGTACTGTGAACTCTCCAAGTAGTGCAATACACCAGAGCAGGACGTAGGGGTTTTACCTCCACAAGAGGGCCCTGAACCTGGGTAAGACCGAGAGTTCCCTTTCTGCAGTGCTGTCCCGCAGCGAGTCCGACGAGCACCGTCGCCGGAGCACGTTGAGGGTTGTTTGATTCCGTGTTCAGCCCCTTACTCGATCCTTCTCGAGACACCCCCAGTTCCTGGGACAGTTCTCCGACATTTGGCGCGCCAGGTAGGGGGCTGAGGCGCGTCTTCATCCTCGACACAGCCATGGCCGGTTCTCGTGCCGAACGTCTCGCTCGCCGGACGGCTAGCGCCGCCACCGCTCCCGCAGGCCGCCCGCGCGGCCGCCCGCGTGGGAGCTCTGCTCCGGAGCGCCGTGTCGACCCCGAGCCCCGCGTCGAGCACCCGGACGACGACGACATCGACCGCGCTGAGGACGACCTCGGCGAAGAGGAGGCCTCCTCCCTGCACCCGTCGCGGGACCGTGCTGCCTCCTCGCTGGGCCGCCCTGCGCCCAGCCCAGCGACTGCGCTCCTCATGGCGCAGGAGCTGCTGCAGTACCGCCCCACGCCGGCGGCTCAGGAGGCCTGGCTCAACCGCGTTGCCGAGCTCATCGGCGCCGCTCGCGCCGCGGCACCCGCGCCGTCTCGTTCCTTGGTTCCGTCTGCACTCGTGGGGGACGTGGCGCACGGCGCACCTCCCGCGCCTCCTCGTCAGCCCGCGCCCGCTCCAGCTCCACCGGTTCCACCGCAACCTGCTCCAGTGGGGGCTCCTCCTCACGACGGCCGCGCTGCATCGCACGCGTCGTCGCCGCATGACTGCCAAATCGTGCAGCGAGCCCCTGAGGACGCACGCGTGAGCATCGAGCGCGGGCAGGAACGCCGCAACCGCGCCGTCCAGGACGTCGCCACCGCCGGGCGCCACCTCCGCGCCACCCTCGCCAACGGCACGGTCGCCTACGGCACGACGGCCGTGTTCACTCGCAGCCTCCGTCGCGTCGTATGGCCGGTCAAGTTCAGGCCGGACCTCCCTCCGCGCTACGACGGCAAGAACAACCCCCTGGAGTTCCTGCAGCTCTACTCTCTGGCCATCCAGGCCGCCGGGGGCGACGACAAGGTCATGGCGAACTGGTTCCCCATGGCCCTCAAGGACTCCGCGTCCTCATGGCTCACCAACCTCCCCGCCGAGTCCATCAACACTTGGGAGGAGCTCTGCCGGTGCTTCGTCGCCAACTTCAAGGGCACGTACGAGCGCGGCCTCACCTACAACGACCTCCGCGCCGTGCGTCAGAAGCCCAGCGAGACCCTCCGCAAGTACATCCAGCGCTTCAGCCAAGTGCGCAACAAGATCCCCAACGCCACCGACGCACAGGTCATTTCGGCCTTCCAGGCTGGGGTCACAGATGTGCGGATGCTCGAGAAGCTTGGCATCCACGACAACATCACCACCGTCGTCAAGCTTTTCGACTTGGCGGACAAGTGCGCCAAGGCTGAAGAGGGCCGCTTGTTCGTCAAGAACGAGCCAGGGGACCCCACCGAGGGGTCCAAGAAGAAGAAATCCTCCGAGAAGCGCAAGACTACTGCGGTCCTCGCGGCAGAGCCCGACGCCAAGCAGCCTCGCCAAGCTGCCACTTCAGCCGCAGGACCTGAGAAGAAGGATGATCGTCCCTTCTGCATCTACCACAACAGGCACTCTCACGCCACCGAGGACTGCTTCGACATCAAGAGGCTTCGCGAGGCTCGCGAGGCAAACGGAGGCCGCGGAGGCCACGGCGGAGGCCGCGGCGGCCGCGGGGGGCGACGCTGGAACAACAACTACAACGACAACTACCAGCAGAACCCTCAGGCCAATGCTGCCCAGCCCGCGAACGACAACCTGCCTGCCGAGGCTGACGAGGGCTACCAGGTGCCTCGTGGGGCCGCTTGCATCCTCGGCGGGGCTCAGGCCCTCTCTCCAACCGCCACTTCAAGCAACTCGCTCGCGAGGTCGCAGCAGCCCTCCCTGGAGTCGAGGCCTCCAGGCCCCTCAAGTGGTCCCAGTGCCCCATTACATTCGACTCCGGCGACCACCCCAAGTCTACTTCAACCGTTGGCACCATCCCGCTGGTCTGCACCCCCACCATCAACAACATCGCCGTCTCTAAGACGCTCATTGATGGGGGTGCTGGCCTCAACGTCATCTCCGTCGAGACATTCGAGAAGCTGCAGGTGCCCTACGAGCGGCTCATGCCTACCAGGCCCTTCTCGGGAGTGACAGAGGGTCTTACCACCCCTTTGGGGCAGGTGAGGCTCGCCGTAACTTTCGGCACCCAGGCCAACTACCGCACCGAGCTGATCGACTTTGACGTCGCGCACATCGGCCTGCCCTACAACGCCATACTCGGCTACCCCGCCCTCGCCAAATTCATGGCGGTGACCCACCACGCCTACAACCTCGTCAAGCTCCCTGGCTCGGGTGGCACCATTGTCATCCGCGGCGTGGTCTCGGACGCCCTGTACGCTGCGCAAGCGGCCTACAAGGCTGCCGCGGTGGCGTCACCCGCTGACGAGGACGAGGAACCCCTCCCGAGGCCCCCCGCGAAGAAGAAGCAGCTGTTCTCCTAGGAGAAGGCCGCGACAAAGCAAGTGTCTCTGGAGGCAAGCGGCTCGGGGGCTTGCGTCACCATCGGCGCCAACCTGCCTCCCAAATAGGAAAGCGCGCTCGTCGTCTTCCTCAGGGCAAACTCTGACATGTTTGCCTGGACACCATCAGATATGTCCGTAGTACCGAGGGAGGTGATCGAGCACCACTTAGCCGTGTGCCCAAACGCATGCCCCGTCAAGCAAAAAGCGCGGCGCCAAGCGCCAGAGAAGCAAGACTTCATCGTCAAGGAAGTAGACAAGCTGAAGAAGGCCAACATTATCAAGGAAGTGGTCCACCCCACTTGGCTCGCCAACGGTGTGTTCGTCCCCAAGCACACCGGAGGGAGCCGCCTCTGCATCGACTTCACCGACCTCAACAAGGCCTGCCCCAAGGACCCCTATCCCCTCCCGAGGATCGACCAGATCGTAGACTCCACCGCCGGCTGCGCACTCCTCTGTTTTCTGGATGCCTTCTCTGGTTATCACCAGATCAAGATGGCGAAGGAGGACGAGGAGAAGACAACATTTCTCACCCCTTGCGGTGTGTTTTGCTACGTCTGCATGCCCTTCGGTCTGAAGAACGCTGGCGCCACTTTCCAGCGCCTCATGAGGATCGCCTTGGGAGCTCAAATGGGGAGGAATGCAGAGGCCTACGTCGACAACATCGTCGTCAAGACCCGCGAGAAGGACACGCTTATCCAGGACCTCGAGGAGACCTTTGCCAACCTGCGCAAGGTCAACATCAAGCTGAACCCCGCCAAGTGCGTCTTCGGGGTCCCTTCAGGCAAGCTCCTCGGGTTCCTGGTATCCCACCGCGGCATTGAGGCCAACCCCGACAAGATCAAGGCCATAGAGCAGATGCAGCCCCCTCGTCGCCTCAAGGACATGCAACGCTTAGCGGGATGTATGGCCAGCCTTGGCCGTTTCATCTCCAAGTTCGGCGAGAGGGCGCTGCCATTTTTCAAGATCATGAAGAGGTCCGGTCCTTTCAAGTGGACCCTGAAGCAGCAAAGGCCTTTGAAGACCTGAAGAAATATCTGGCGAGCCCACCCATCATGGTTGCCCCACGCCCTCGCGAGCCTCTGAAGCTGTACCTTGCAGCCACTCCTCAGACGGCAAGCGCGGTCTTGGTGGCTGAAAGAGAAGAGTCAGTCCTCGACAAGCAGAACTCCGCCTCGCCAAGCCCAGAACCCCCCGACAAGGAAGCAGCCTCGTCAAGCCTCCAGCCCCAAGAAAACCTCGCCAAGGACTCCACCGAGCCTGGGGAGGAGCCAGCCGCTGCCTCACCAACGACTACCCTCGTCGAGCACCCCGTGTACTTCGTCAGCACAGTGCTACGGGACGCTCGCGAGCGCTACCCCATGCAGCAAAAGCTCCTTTTTCCAGGAAGCTGCGCCACTACTTCCAGGGTCACCCCATCAAGGTGGTCACCTCATATCCCCTGGAGCAGGTCCTGCACAACCCGAACGCGACAGATCGCGTCGCAGGCTGGGGCATTGAGCTACAACCTTTCGAGCTGGAGTTTGACACCACCAAAGTCATCAAGGGCAGAGTGCTGGCTGATTTCATGGCCGAATGGACGGACACGCGCAAAGAAGAAGAGCTTCCAGAGGAGGAGGCTACAGCCTCAGGAGGAACGACACCAAGCCACTGGACCATGCACTTCGATGGCGCCTTTGCGGCCAGGAGTGCAGGGGCTGGCGCCGTCCTCACCTCACCGACAGGCGACAAGCTTTACTACGCCGTCCAACTGTGCTTCAAGGACAACGACAAGGTCTCCAACAACATCGCCGAGTATGAAGGCCTCCTCGCCGGGCTCAGAGCCGCCATCGCCCTCGGCATCAAGTACATCCTCATCAAGGGCGACTCCCAGCTCCTCGTCAACTTCTCCAACAAAAGCTACACGCCTAAGGACACCTACATGGTGGCCTACCTTGAAGAGGTACGCAAGCTGGAGAAGCACTTCAGGGGAATGGAGCTCAAGCACATCCCGCGGGCAGAAAACCAAGAGGCAGATGAAATTGCTCGGCGAGCAGCAAGAAGAGAAGCCCAGAAGCCTGGAGTATGTCGTTGCGGAGTTCGTCCACCTTAGCCTCCTTGAAGGCCGCGCACTCTCGAAGCAGGAGACCTTGTCCTGAGGAGAATCCTCTCCAGGGCAGGCCTCCACAAGCTCTCGCCGATGTGGGAAGGCCCCTACAGAGTCGTGCACATCGCCAGGCCTGGCTCTACGCGGCTCGAGACGGAGGACGGCGTTCCTGTCGCCAACCCCTGGAACATCCAGCACCTGCGCAAGTTCTACCCCTGATCGCCACCGGCGAGCAACGTTTTGCATCAAGGAAGAACCACGCGCCGTCATCCTCCACGAGGAAAAAACTTCGGGCTCCCCTCTCTACTATACATTGCCGCGGGCCGTTCGAGAAGACTCCCAAGCCACCAAGCCTCGGCATGGTAACCTCTTCAGGCACCAAGTCTTGGCGAGGTGGATCCCCATGCCGGTCATGGTGGAACGCAGGCTAAAAGCCACCCCCGCATAGGGGCCCCCTGAGCTCTCTCTACATGCGTCTGCCTCGGGTACGCCTCTCGAGAGTCTCGGCCACAGAATGTGGACCCCATGCCAAGAGCATGGCGGATTTTTTGTGCTTCTGGCCACGCCAGTGTAATGAACCTATATTTCAGGTCAATTTGAACTCTTGCGCATCGCGCCAGCATATTTGGCGGCTTCGGCAAAGTTTTGTTGCTATTTATTCTTGCTCGTATGATCCCTCCTGTGTATCTCACGAGCGGGGGCTAGCAGGGTGCCATGCCACGGGAGCATCCCGGCAGCGCCTCAAACCCAAGGGATCCGAGCTCTGAACTTGCGGGTCAGCTCTCATGCATGTCAACTCCTAAGGAGCTCTGAACTCATGGGTCAGCTCCCGCGCACGTCAACTCACCAAGGATCACCAAAAACCTTGGTGCCTGTTCTCCTCGCGAGACACACATGAAGGAACCTACGAGCACAAGTTATCTAACTATCTATTGCTTGTGGGTATGCCTGTCTGTCCAAGTGCAGGAAACAGGCATCGGGCACCCTCTCCAAGGCAATAACGCCTCGCCAGGGAACCAACACCCTCTCCAAGGCGAAAACGCCTCGTCAAGCTAAGTACAAACACTCGGTTGAATTTCCTCTTGCTGGTTTTTGCCCCTCGAGTCTCTTTTCTCTCTCCCACGCCTCATGGGCTGCTTGCACGTCAAAGGGGAGCCCCAAGCATCGCGCTTCGAGGAGCTCTTACTTCTTGAGGCCTCACGCACCCCCCGGCCCTGTGGAGCCCTGACTCTCACATACCGAGGCAGCGGTGGTGTAGCGCTAAGAGAGGGACCTAAGACGTAGAGCGAAAAAGACATGAAGGGAAAAGACAAAAGCCACCCGAGGGACATTCACAAGCACGTTCCAAAGCTTAAAGCAAGTCTTTACAAAAGTTATTACAACCAAAATACCACGATAATGTGCCCCATGCACGACCAGCTACAGGAAGTTCAGGCCGTCGCGCCTCCTGAGGTGCCCGCTCCGTCCGCGGCAGCTCCCGCCTCCAGGGCGCCTTCCTCGCCATCGCCTTCGTCCTCGTCGACCAGGACCTAGTCATACTTCTTGGCGAGCACCTCAGCAGCCTCCCCCGCCTTGCTGCGGATCTCGACCGGCTCCATCACGGCCTCGAGGTTGAACGAGGGCCAGAGTTTCAGAAGGTTGCTGAAGACACGGCTGGTGGCAAGGACGAGGAGATCGCGGCTCTCCGCCACAACGCGCTCGTCGAAGCGTTTCGCGACCTTTTCAATCTCCCCGAGGAATTGCCCGAAGAATTGCGTGTGTGCTGCCTCGTCGTCGGTCCCTCCGGAGGGAAGGTGGGGGACCTCAATCCTCAGGTCGTCCCCGATGGCGTTCGCACGGCAAACCAACTCGTGGAGCATGAGCTGGCGCTGGCGCGTCATGGCCCGGCTGTGCCGCGCGGAGTCTTGCGCTTGCTCTGCGCGGTCCGCGGCCGGCCCCACCTGCTGCTGGAGGTCGCTCAGGTCCGCCTTCAGGGCGGCGATCTCCTTCTCCGCGCGAGTCAGCGCCTCCTTGGCGCACTGGAGGCGAGAGGTCAACTCCCTCTCCGACTTCTCAAGCCCTTTGATCTTGTGCAGGAACTCGGTGCGCTTGGCTGTGAAGCGCTCCTCCTGCATCTTGGCCTTGGCGTCGTAGTCGTTGGCGAGGCTCTCGTGGATGCGCTCAACCCTGGCGTCAGCCTCCTCCTGGATCCGCTTCTGCTTTACCGCAAGGTCGGCGTTGGCCTTGTCGTGGCGCTCCTTGCGGGTGGCCTCGCTCCTGGCCACCGAATTCTCGCGCTCTTGCAGTTGCCCCTCGCGGATGGCCTGGGCAGCCTCGAGCAGTTGGATTTTCTCCTCGCGCTGATGCAGCTCGTTCTCCTGGAGGGAGAGCTCTTCCTCGCGCCTTTTCAGCTCAGTCTCGCGAGGCGCTAGCTGCCCCTCGCGGGCATCCAGTTGCTCGCGCAACTCTTTCAAGCTGGTCCTCGTGGCCTCGGACTCGTTGGCGAACTTCTCCTTTGCGGCCACCAGCTCCTGGTGCTGGGCGGTGGTCTCCGTCTCCAGCACCTCCCGGGCGGCGTCCAGCTGGCCCATGACCTCAGCCGCCTCCCGCTTGACGCTGTCGCGGGTCTCCTTCGCGAAGCGCATCGCTTCTTCGCGCGCCGCCCTTGCCGCCGCGTCCTGCCGGCGACACATTTCCAACCGCTCGTGGAGAAGGGCCCAGGCATCGGCAAGCCTCGCCCGCTCCTTCTCCCTGGTGAGATCTTCCTTGGCGAGCTGCGCCGCCAGCTCGTCAAGCGCCAGCCGCGATTGGCGGAAGACAACGTCGCGGCGAACCGCGCGAGGGCTCACCCAGCGCCAGGGTTCCTGCGTCGTTGTGGGGCGTAGAGGCCTCGACACTCGTCGAGGCGCCTAGGGCACCTTGCCCCGAGCTTGTAGCGGCCCCTGTCGTGGCTTGGGGGCTCGTGGGGGCGCCCTCCACGTCGCCCGCGTCGAGGGCCCTCAGGGGGCTGGGCGTCCTCTCGCCCTCGGCCCCGCCACTTGGAAGCTCCAGAGGCACCACCACCTCTTGCTCTTCAGGGGCTCTCCCCGCCCTTCAACGGTGGCCGCGCCCGCCGCGGCCTCGGGCGCGTCCGCTCCTCTTGTTGGAGCCTCCTCCGTTTCTGGGGGCGGCTCCAGGACGATCTCCTCGTCAACCGCTTCCTCTTCCTCGCGGTGCTCGGCCGCAGGAGGAGTAGCAGCCCGAGTTGGCGGAGGCGTCGCTAGCTCAATCACCTCCTCCTCGCGGTGTTCAACCACGGGGGGAGAAGCTCCCCTAGATGGAAACGTCGTCGCCTCCTCGACCACCACCACCTCCGCGCGGTGCTCGCCCGCGGGAGGGACTGTCTCCTGCTGCGACTCCACAGCCGCTTGCTGTGGCTCGTCAGTCGCCAGCCTCGGCTCGTCAGCCGATTGTCGTGGCTCGTCAGCCGCTTGCCGCGGCTCGACGGCCGCCTGCGGCGGCTCGTCAGCCACAGGCGCCTCCTCGGCGGCGCTGGCGACCTCCCCAAGCTTGCGGAGACGCCGTTTCCTCGGCGCCGCGGGTACACTGAAGAAACACAAGCAAAGCATAGACCCCTCAGGAGGGGTTTCTCTGAAGCAAATGCTGAAAGAAGAAAGGACCAAACATACTCGTTGGCCGCTCTCCACACCCTTTTCTTCCCCCTGGGCGGCTGGAGGGCGCTCGCTCCGGCCTCTTCGGGAGGCGCCGCTGCGTCCTTGGGAGGAGCATCCCTTGAGGCGGCCCCGGCGTCCTTGTCGTGGAGGGCCTTGGTGCGGGGCTCGTGACGCCCTCTCCTGCTGCTGCCCTCCTCCGTAGGGCGATGGGAACGGACCACGCGGAAGGCGCCCTCGTCGCCGCTAGAGGAAATCTCCTGGAGGTCCGCGCCGGGCGGCACGTTCCTTGAGCCTGCATCCTCGCCAGAGGGGTTGGCACCTCGGGAAGCTTCCTCCTCGCCAGAGGGGTTGGCGCCTCGGGAAGCCTCATCCTCGCCGGACTCTTCATCCTCGTCCGGCTCCAGCGCGTCGCCCGCCTGTTCCTGCTCCGCCACCCACGGGTTGCGACGGGACCCGACGAGCCTCGCGGGTCTGATGCCCCACTCGTCAAAGAGGGGTAGGAGCCTACGGGCCTCGCGCACGCTCTCATCCACATAGACGAACAGCGGCAAGGCGTCGTCGTTGCTTGGGGGTGAAATAGACGTCGTGGCAAAGAGGGCCCTCATGATCTGCTTCAGCTCTTCCGGGGAGAGATCATCGGGGCTGAGGCGCATCCTGTCATCCGGGCCTGAATAGGTCCACATCGGCACCGAATGCCATTGAAGGGGAGCAATGCGGCGTGCAACAAAATCATTCGCCACCATCCGGCCGGTGAGCCCGGCCTCGCGGAGCACCAGAATACGCTCATATACCGCCATGAGCTTAGGGCCCTCGAAGTCACCGCTCGCCCAACGCGCCCACTTCCTCGGCGGCGCCACGGGTGCCTCCAGGTTGCGGTTCGACGACTTGGTGCGAACGAAGAGCCACTTCTCGCGGAACTTCTCCACCTTCTTCGTCACCTCGGTGATGGCATTCTCACCCTGCCACGCGATGGGAATGTATTCCTCACTTCTGGCGGCAGCAATGCGGAAGGAGACGCATCCAAGCCGCTCGTTCGACTTGGTGCTCCGGAGGGAGTAGAAGCTGCGAAAGAGGGCCACCGAGGGGTGGACACCGACGTATGCCTCGCAGAGGTAGGCAAAGATGGCGAGAATGAGCACGGAGTTGGGGTGGAGGTGAAGAAGTTGGATCCGGTACGCTTCAAGGATCGCCAGGAGGAAGCTGGAGAAGGGGGGAACGAGGCCGGCGTTGAGTGTGTGGAAGAAGACGGGGTAGTACCCCAGGCCGACATTGCTGCCGCCGGGCGCTATGCTGGTGGCGCCGAGCTCGTGGGTGTTGGCGGCCACCAGGTGCCGCGCCCTGGAAACCGCCGCCGCGCCGACGAGGGACTCCGGCATCGTCCCCTGGGGCGCGGCGCCCCGCACCGCCGCCGCAGACGTGCCGGTCTGCATCACGGCCTTGCCCTTCTGGCCGTTGGTTGCCCTCTTGGGAGCCATGGCCGCCGGAAGAAAAACTCGAAGACGGAGACCTCGGAAGCGGCGAGCTCTGGGAGGAAGAAGAGGTTTTCAGAGAAAGAGGGCGGCGGAGTAATGAGAGAGGTGACGGGCGCTCCCTGCGCACCCAGGCTTTATTGACCGGCTCCCGAGTCGTGGCGGGCCCCGCCACGTCGCCCGTTGGAGCCGAGGAGGTCGTGGCCGCGGGCGCAACCGCTGCGTGCCACGTGTCGCGGCCCTGTCAGGCATCTTTGGCCCCTCGACGCTTCGCCTTCGTCATGGGCCTCGGTGTGCCCGTCGCGGGCCCGGGGGCTACTGTCGGCACAGTGGAAACCAGGGTACCACGGGCCGGCCTGCCAGGGCCCACAAGATTCTTTGGATGATTTTCGCTAAGGACCAGGCTCTCCAAGCCTGGCGAGCTTCGCGAGGATTTCCCCTCGCGAAGGGTTTTTCTCCTCGCCAAGGATTCTCTCCCTTGGCGAGGGATCGCTCCTCGACAAGGCGTCTTCGACGCCGCCCGCAATTCTGCTAAGGACCAAGCTGAAGGGCTCGGCGAGGCTTTTCGCCTCGCGAAGCGCCTTCCTCGTGAAGCCATCTCTGCCCCCGCGGCAGAGCGCACATGGGCTCTGCGCCATGTGCAGAGTGACTGCGCGTGCCTACGCGCGATGACGACGACGCCGCAGTTGCCGTTTCCATGTATAAAGCAGTCAACAAAGCGGAGCCAAGCAAAGCGGACAACGAGTATTGCCTCTTTGGTGACAAGGGGACAGTCTGCAGCTACGCTCCAAAGACGACGTCACCGTGGGTCACCTCCCACCTCGGCAAGCGCCAGCCCGCTGTCCAGCTGGTCGGTGCCCCTTTTCAGCTTTGGTGACGCCGTTCCCCTGCCGTGGACCACGTCCACGAGCTTTACCTTTATGGTAGACTTCACCTTTACGGTGCACCGCGCCTCCTCCTTCGTCGCCATGTGGTAACCCTTCCCGCCCAAATGTTTGGGCGGAAGAGGTCCAGGACGCCTATAAAAGGAGGAGGAGCACGCCCAAGCAAAGGGTTCGACTCTTGACTAGGTTCGGTTTTTGGAGTCTAGGAGCTTACCCAAGAACCCTAGATCTGAAGACTAGCAAGTAGCCATTGTTAGACACCTCGAGCTCGACAAGCTCTCCTTGTACTGTGAACTCTCCAAGCAGTGCAATACACCAGAGCAGGACGTAGGGGTTTTACCTCCACAAGAGGGCCCTGAACCTGGGTAAGACCGAGAGTTCCCTTTCTGCAGTGCTGTCCCGCAGCGAGTCCGACGAGCACCGTCGCCGGAGCACGTTGAGGGTTGTTTGATTCCGTGTTCAGCCCCTTACTCGATCCTTCTCGAGACACCCCCAGTTCCTGGGACAGTTCTCCGACAATAATATATTGTTGGACTATGATGTTTCTCTGCATAATCTTGTTGTGCTCATTGTGACGATTCCAACGAGTCCAAGATCATCGAAAACGGAGTTCATTTGCAAAAGTTATGGGGTTTTGTTTCTCTGTGTGGATCTACCCCGGAGATGGTCCGGAGTCTCCGGTCACACCGGAGTCTCCGGTCCAGAGGACCCGGAGTCTCCGCCCCCCTATTTTTCGCTGCCGAATGGATGTGTGTGGTGCGTCTCTGGTCTCGGTCCGGAGGTACCCCGGAGATGGGGCGGAGTCTCCGGCCCCACCGGAGTCTCCGGCCCAAGGGACCCGGAATCTCCGGCCCTGTGCTTTTTCCGGCTGTTTTGCTCCTGTGTGGTGCCGCTCTGTTGGTTGTCCGGAGCATCCCCGGAGGGTGCCCGGAGTCTCCGGCCCCAATGACCGGAATCTCCGGCCCTCCACTTGCCCGGCCAGACCGGAGTCTCCGGCCTGAAAAGGCCCCAACGGCTAGTTTTTGGGGGAGGCTATAAAAAGCCTCCTCCCTCCCCAAAACCCAGCTACTGACCTTGCTCACCTGTTCTTGCTCTTCTCCTTTTCTCTAATCCTTGTGAGCTTGATTCCTCTCTTCCCCTCCAATGATTCTTGCACAAATTTAGGGTTTCAAGAGAGGAGATCTAGATCTACCATTCCACCAATCAAATTCTCCTCTAAGTGAGGGGAACCTTGTGGATCTAGATTTGGGGTTGCTTTGTGTTCACCCCCTTTGTTCTTCCTCTCTTATTCCCTCCATAGCATTAGTTGCTTTGGTTGGAATTTGGGAGTGAAGGATTTGAGCACTTTGTGTGCTCTTGCCTTTTTGCATTTGTTGCATCGGGTTGCTCTCCCTACGGTGATACATGAAGATCGACGTTGAGAAGTTTGTTACTCTTGGGTGCATTGTGTTCCCAAGAGCTTGTTGCCTCTTGGGTGCATTGTGTACCCTAGACGGTTGGAGGTGCCGCGAAGTCTTCGAGTTGTGAAGCTTCGACACAAATTTGGGAGCCCCAAATTGAGTTGTGGGTGTGTGCCCCAAGAGAAGTTGTAAAGGGCTCCGGAATCCGCCTCGAAGGATTCCGATAGTGGAAGGTGAACCAATCCCTTGGGTGAGGTTCATCGGAGAATAGGGTGAGGCCTTTGTGGCATCTTGAGTAGGCCTCTCGTGGCGAGCTCACACCCCTCCAATGAGACGTACTCCCTTAACAAGGAGGAACTCGGGAATACATCCTCGTCTCCGCGTGCCTTGGTTATCTCTATACCCGAGCTTTTACTTATGCACTTTACATTGTGATAGCCTTCGAGCTTGAAGTTTATATCTTGATATCACCTTGTTGCTTGTCTTACTTAGCATAAGTTGTTGGTGCACATAGGTGAGCCTAGTAATTAGGTTGTTGGCTTGTTAATTTAAACACATAGTTTTATTCCGCAATTATCAAGCCTCTAATTAGAAAAAGTTTTAATCGCCTATTCACCCCCCTCTAGGCGACTCCCGGGCATTGTTTGTTCTTTCAACATGGACAAGGTACCGGAGTTTGTTTCTCCTGACATCCCCAAGTGGAATGCCTTGACGAACCACAAGAATAACATGCATCAGAACACCCCAATGCACGATAAACTTGACAATCAAAAGACAGATAGAGGTCGGACAACTGATTTAGAGTAAGGAACGGGCTAACAACAATTTCAAAATATTGTAGAAGCCCTTGTTAGCACTCTTACGACAACTAGTGCCGAAAGGGTTTCAGGATACGGTGTTAGTGGAGGAATCACAAACCTTGGTGGACCACTCGCTAAGAGCAATCTTGTAGTGATCCGGATAGCTCCCTGACAGAGAGTCTAGCTAAAGATAGTGACAGAGAGGAGCTTTGTTGAGCAAAACAATTACGGCTGCAACCTCGAGTTTGAAGACTAACTCTAGATTTTGCCAACCTGATGTAGGGTTTGAAATTTAACACCAGGGTTCGACGGAAAAGATCTTGGGTTAAAGATCAACTTAATGTACTGGGACCCACAATAGCATAATGCTCACAAGGGCGACAACCCTCATGAATCATTACACCTGAGCCCTAGCACAATCCGGGACCTTCGGTTCAAGATCTTGGGCTAAAGCAAAGGAATTTCTTGACGATCCGCAACACTTCCTTTCTTCATGTTTTAGATTTTGGCAGACGAATAGAGATACTAGTATCTAAAGGTAGAAACCCAACCCCGAGATCCTAAAGATTTAGAATTTTGCAGACGATCAGAAACACCGTTAAATCAAACAGAGATAAGATGGCACCGAGATCAGAGTGAATTGGGTAAGGAGTAAAAAGAATCCTCAGAAGGTTTTCACAACTCATTTTTAGGTTAAAAATAATTTCCAACTAGACTCGACATCGACCAATAGAACGGGTTTCCTACATGCAGTCCTGCTCTGATATACCAACTTGTAGCGCCCCGACCCCAGAACTATACAGTGAAACGTTGTGTAACTGGTCATGCTACACAATCGAGGGTTACTGAGGTTACCAATCCCAGGCCAAAACTCATTGGCAGGTGTGCTCGGAATGGATCATTGGCACACAACACCTCGATCATGCCATAAGCTCAGACATCGCTTTCACGTATAGTAAAGAGACCGAGACTTATGGAACAAACTGGCACATTGCAAACTCTACGACACAAAACTCATATAGCAACTCATATATGAGAAAGATACAAATATTACACATCGAAAGGTCACAGACCATCAATTCATCAAGCAGAAGCGAAGTAGTGTTGTCTAATACAACAAGATCCAAATATAGGGCCTAAGAGGCCTACACATAAATAAACCCAGCCAGCTTGCTCCACGGTCCCAAGCTTCCACCTGGGAACCCCAGACCACTAGTCGATGTCCACGAAGAACCCACCTTGCTGCTCGGTGTCGCCCTCCTCTGAAATACAAATATAAAGGCAGCAAAGAGAGACTGAGTATGATGTACTCGCAAGTTTAGTAGGGCGATATAGGCCCAATGACTGACGGAGGCTCTAAGCTGTACATGTAGCTATTTTGCATAAAGCTAGTTTTCCATTTAAAAGATATAAAGGACACAAGGCACCTTCTAATCAGAATATTTTTCATAAAGGGGATAAGAGAGTAACATTTCATCTTCGGTTCTCGGCGAACCTACTTGTAGCCATAAACACCTCTCATCTCCACCAAAGGCACTCCCTCGAATCACCCTCGAGGAAATGAACCTTTACCACATGTTGCTTATGCAACCTTCAGCTGCCATATCAATTAGGTTAAGGTTCTCTATGATCTTATCGTCTATTCCCAAGTCGTCCATAACCGCGGACACGGCTTTTTGAAAAGATTTACCCTGCAGGGGTGTACTAATTTACCCACTGGTACCGTCCGGCTCACCTGATTGGTCCTCTTCCGGGGAAGACCGGTGAGTGGGCGCGGTTAAACCTTTACCTCGCGTGAGACTATCCAAGAGTCATCTGTGGCCACAGGGCAAGTTTACCCAGCCTATTTCAGCCCCTGCCCCATCGCCACGTCCTAAACACCAGCATCCTCATCACTTCTTTTTCTGCTCACACACACGGCAAATGGAAAGGCGAACTAGAGGAACCTTGGATACGCCCGCACAAGTTATTTAGTTAAAGGGGATTCCATATGTCCCCATCGTTGGACGCACGATCGTCTTGGTTCAAGAGGTAAAGAACTCGCACCTAGGGGCAAGAGTGAGGCAAAACACCATCCCCGATGGCAACTCACCCAAGCCTTTCTTAGCATTTTATTTAAGCACCCCACATATCCACCATGTCCGAATCATTCCATCAACATCAACAATTATGGAATTAAACAACGGACATTACTAGCATTTTACTAAGCATGGCTAAGCATAGCTAAGCATATAAATACAACAATTATATTCTTGTCTCCGGCCAACACATCAACACTAAGGTTCATAGGTAGAGATACATGTGATTGGCTCGGGGAAAAACATGCATTCATAGGACACTCTATGTCTTGATCAAAAATGACATTTGAATCGCATGCAATATTATGGTGGATAAAATAAGTTGATAAAAACATAGGATGCTAGATGCCAAGAAGGTTAGGTTATCTCTTGCCTTGCTGCCGGGGCGTGTAGTAATGCTCGTCGGGGTAGATAGGGGAACCCTCGACTCCGGAATCTATCGATACCCAAAAATAATACAAAGAACAAATAAATCACACGAGGACAAGTGCAATGCTCAATTACATGATCCCATTATTAGGGCAACTATTTGGAAACACCCCACATTACATGATCCCATTATTTAGAATTTGCTCAAATATGCATGAATATGACATGATTATAAAGGTTTTGTTCTTCTGATCATTTTGGTACCTCATTTGTAATTTTCTAAGTACCGAAGAATACATAGCAATTTAAATAATTATTTGAATTTAATTTGCTTAATCAAATTATGAATAACATCAATAAATATTTGTGATCATGGTGTGATAGTAGCATGGTTTGATTGCATTGGAAGTGGTGATCACATTGATATTTTATTCATAATGTTTGGATAATTATTTAATGAATTGTGATTTTCCCGAATTAGGTATTATTTGAACCCTTTTTGGAATTCATATATAAAAAGCAAGATTATAAATTCAAAACAAGGTTACAATGATACCATCTTGTAGAATTTGATTTTCTGAACAATTTGACATTTGATTTGCAGATTTTGGATCAATATTTAACAAGATATGAATTGTTTAAACTCAGTTTATTTTACAAAAAGAAAAACCAAAAAGGGGCAGACAGGCCGCCTCACTGCCGGCCAGGCCGGGGGCAGGCCCGAAGCGGTCGGCCTTTTGGCCGGCCCAGGCCGGGCACTGGGCCGGGCACCCACCCGAGGCCTCCGGCCTCCTGGCCGGCCGGGCCGGTTCCCAGGCCGAGCCAGGTTTGACCGGGGCGGGATGCCGCGACCGGCACCCGCGCGACGGCGACGATGGTGACCGCGGCACGGCGAGACGAGGGTGAGGGGAAAGGGGAGAGGGAGGAGGTCCGAGAGGGCACTGTGCTCACCCGGAATCTCAGTGGCATGGTCGGCGATGGAGGGGAGGAGCGGACGGTGATGAACGCGTCCTCGACATCCACCAGCCGACGCGGAGGAAGAAGGGGTTGCCGGCATCAAATCTAACGATCCCGGCCCGATTCCTGGCGCGGGGAGGGAGAGAAGGTCACGGCAGAGCGACTCCCCCACATCGATTTACTCGGGGGAGGACCCTACCGGCGGCGGCAAGAGGCGGCAACGGCGGCAATGGGGTGGCTCGGCTGCGGGAGAGAGAAAGAGAAGGGAAACGGGAGAGCAGGGAGGGGAAAGGGAGCAGGTGGGCGTCCAGGGCGTCATGGCACCCTTGCCCACCAGGGGCACGGCAAGGAGGGACCCGACAGCGGCATGGCGCGGCCGGCCGGCAAGGCAGTGTGGCGCCAGGACGCCATGGCGTCACAGTGACGGCAAAAATTCTGAAAACCCCCCTGTCTAAGTTTTCTTTAATTGCAAATTGGTCCAACCCCAACTTTGGTGATTTAAAAGAGATGCTTAAACATTTGGCAAAATTCTGCAAAAATTCAAATGGCCTCCCCTTGACCTTTAAAACCTCCACAAAATTTGGCGAGGAAAAATAAAAAGTTTTGGCCAACATTTGTTCACAGGGTTTAATTGAAGGCATTTTTGATAATTTCCAAAATAGATTTATTTGGAGCATTTAAACATTTCAATAAATTATGAAAATTTTTATGGAGGCTCATATTATAATAATGAAGCACCCCATATTTTTATTTTGAATTTTGGGGAAGTTTAACTTGGTTCCAAAAATATAAATTGAATTGAACCAAATTGAATTCTCAATTTTATTTAGTTGCTTGTTAATAATTTAGCCTTTGGCAATTATTTAGAAAATATATCCTTGAGTTTCCTGAACAATTTGGAGACTCAAGAATAATTGGTTTTACCAAATTGAATATTGTATTTGGTTTGGAAAATTTGGAAGGGTTTTGCTCCCTTTTGATGTTTTCAAGTGTTGCTTTATTTTAATTTAGCAATTTAAATATGTATGCCATGATGCAATGCAAACCAAAAAGTGAAAATTTGGCCCATATTTTAGGGTACTAATCTGGGGCTGTTACACAAGCTCTATCTCCGCGACAGAGCGCACATGGGCTCTGCGCCCTCCGCAGAGTCACGGGCGCGCCTACGCGCGCTGACGACAGCGCCGCAGTTGCCGTTCTCGTGTATAAAGCAGTCAACAAGGCTGCACCAAGCAAAGGAGCTACAAGAATTGCCGTTTCGGTGATAAGGGGACCATCTGCCGCTATACTCCAAGGGCGACGTCACCGTGGGGCGCGTCCCGAGCCTCAGCAGCGCCAGCCCACCATCCCGGCTGGACGGTGGCTTTTTCCAGCTTTGGTGACGCTGCTCCCTGCCATGGACCGCGTCCATGGACTCTCCCTTTATCGTGCACCAGTCCTCCTCCTTCGTCGCCGTGTGGTAACCCTTCCCGCCAAGATATTTTGGGGAAGAGGTCCAAGACACCTATAAAAGGAGGGGGAGCACGTTCAGGCAAGGGGTTTGGTTCTGGTTGGTTAGAATCTCCAGTGCTGTTCTAGCGATAGCCATTATTAGCCACATCGAGCTCCCGAAGCTCTCCTTGTACTGTAACCTCTATAAGCAGTGCAATACAACCAAGGCAGGACGTAGGGTTTTTACCTCTCCAAGAGGGCCCTGAACCTGGGTAACATCGTGTGTTCATTTCTGCAGTGCCGTCCCACAGCGATCTCGATGAGCGCCGTCGCCGAGGCATGTTGAGGGTTGTTTGATTCCGTGTTCAGCCCCATACTCGATTCCTTACCTAGTGAGACACACCCAGTTCCTGGGACAGATCTCCGACATTTGGCGCGCCAGGTAGGGGGCTGAGGCGCATCTTCAACCTCGACACAGCCATGGTCGGCTCTCGCGCCGGACGGCCAGCGCCGCCACCGCTACCTGCTGGCAACCCGCGCGGCCGCCCGCGCGGAAGCGCTACTCCGGAGCGCCACGTCGAGCATCCAGAGGACAACAATGAAGACCACGCCGAGGACGACCTCGGCGAAGAGGATGCTTCCTCCCTGCACCCGTCGCGGGACCGTGCTGCCTCCTCGCTGGGCCGCCGTGCGCCCAGCCCAGCAACTGCGCTTCTCATGGCACAGGAGCTGCTGCAGTACCACCCCACGCCGGAGGCTCATGAAGCCTGGCTCAACCGCCTCTCCGAGCTCGTCGGCGCCGCTCGCGTCGCCGCTCCTGCACCGTCTCGTTCGCTGGTTCCCTCTGCGCGCGTGGGGGACGTGGCGCACGACGCGCCTCCTGCACCTCCTCGTCATCCCGCGCCCGCTCCAGCTGTTCCATCGCAACCTGCTCCAGCAGGGGCTCCTCCTCGCGACAACCGCGCGGCATCGCACGCATCGTCGCTGCATGACTGCCAAATCATGAAGCGAGCCCCGGAGGACGCACACGTGAACATCGAGCGCTAGCAGGATCGCCACAACCGCGCCGTCCAGGACGTCGCCACTGCGGGGCGCCACCTCCGTGCCACCCTCGCCAACGGCACGACAGCTGCGTTCACTCGCATCCTCCGTCACGTCGTCTGGCCGGTCAAGTTCAAGCCGGATCTTCCTCCGCGCTACGATGGCAAGAACAACCCCCTAGAGTTCCTGCAGCTCTACACTTTGGCCATCCAGGCCGCGGGGGGCAACGACAAAGTCATGGCGAACTGGTTCCCCATGGCCCTCAAGGATTCCGCGTCCTCGTGGCTCACGAACCTCCCCGCTGAGTCCATCAACAACTGGGAGGATCTCTGCCGGTGCTTCGTCGTGAACTTCAAGGGCACGTACGAGCGCGGCCTCACGTACAACGGCCTCCGCGGCGTACGCCAGAAGCCTGGCGAGACCCTCCGCAAGTACATCCAGCGCTTCAGCCAGGTGCGCAACAAGATCCCCAACGCCACCGACGCGCAGGTCATTTCGTCCTTCCAGGCTGGAGTCACGGACGTGCGGATGCTCGAGAAGCTTGGCATCCACGACAACATCACCACCATCGTCAAGCTCTTCGACTTGGCGGACAAGTAAGCCAAGGCCGAGGAGGGCCGCTTGTTCGTCAAGAGCGAGCCAGGGGACCCTGCCGAGGGATCCAAGAAGAAGAAGAAATCCACCGAGAAGCGCAAGACCACTGCAGTCCTCGACGCTAAACCTGACGCCAAGCAGCCTCGCGCTGCCGCTCCAGCCGCGGACCCCGAGAAGAAAGACGATCGCCCCTTCTGCATCTACCACAACAGGCATTCCCATGCCACCGAGGACTGCTACGACCTCAAGAGGCTTCGCGAGGCTCGCGAGGCTCGCGAGCGGCAGCAAGGTCGCGGCGGCCGCGGCGGCGGCCGCGGTGGCCGCGGGGGGCGACGCTGGAACAACAACAACTACGATGACAACTACCAGCAGAACCCTCAAGCCAACGCCGTCCAGCCCGCGAACGACAACCTCCCCGCCGAGACTCCTGAGGGCTACCAGGTGCCTCGCGGGGCCGCTTGCATCCTCGGCGGGGCTCAGGCCCCCAGCTCCAACCGCCACTTCAAGCAACTCGCTCGCGAGATCGCGGCAGCGCTTCCCGGGGTTGAGGCCTCCAGGCCCCTCAAGTGGTCCCAGTACCCCATCACCTTTGACTCCAGCGACCACCCCAAGTCCACTTCGACTGTTGGCACCATCCCGCTGGTCTGCACCCCCACCATCAACAACATCGCAGTCTCCAAGACGCTCATCGATGGGGGTGCAGGCCTCAACGTCATCTCTGTCGAGACCTTCGAGAAGCTTCAGGTGCCTTACGAGCGGCTCATGCCCACCAGGCCCTTCTCGGGGGTGACAGAGGGTCTCAAGACCCCTTCGGGGCAAGTGAGGCTCGCGGTCACCTTCAGCACGCAAGCCAACTACCGCACCGAGCTGATCGACTTCGACATCGCGCACATCGGCCTGCCCTACAACGGCATCCTCGGCTACCCCGCCCTCGCAAAGTTCATGGCGGTGACCCACCATGCCTACAACCTCGTCAAGCTTCCTGGCTCGGGTGGCACCATCGTCATCCGCAGCATGGTCTCAGACGCCCTGTATGCTGCGCAAGCGGCCTACAAGGCTGCCGCGGTGGCGTCCCCCGCTGACGAGGATGAGGAACCCCTCCCGAGCCCCCCCCGCGAAGAAGATGCAGCTGTTCTCTCAGGAAAAGGCCGCGACGAAGCAGGTGCCTCTTGAAGCAAACGGCTTGGGGGCTAGCGTCACCATCGGCGCCATCTTGCCTCCCAAATAGGAAAGCGCGCTCATCGCCTTACTTAGGGCAAACTCTGACATGTTCGCATGGACGATGTCAGATATGTCCGGAGTACCGAGGGAGGTGATCGAGCACCACCTAGCCGTGTGTCCAAACGCACGCCCCGTGAAGCAAAAGGCGCGGCGCCAGGCGCCAGAGAAGCAAGATTTCATCGTTCAAGAAGTAGAGAAGTTGAAGAAAGGTAGCATCATCAAAGAAGTTGTCCATCCCACTTGGCTCTCCAATGGTGTGGTCGTCCCCAAGCACACCGGAGGAAGCCGCCTCTGCATCGACTTCACCGACCTCAACAAAGCTTGCCCCAAGGACCCTTATCCCCTCCCGAGGATCGACCAGATCATGGACTCCACCGCCGGCTGCGAACTCCTCTGTTTTCTGGATGCCTTCTTAGGCTATCACCAGATCAAGATGGCGAAGGAGGACGAGGAGAAGACAACATTTCTCACCCCTTGTGGTGTGTTTTGCTACGTCTGCATGCCTTTCGGCCTGAAAAATGCCGGTGCCACTTTCCAGCGCCTCATGAGGATCGCCTTGGGGGCTCAAATGGGAAGGAATGCAGAGGCCTACGTCGACGACATCACGGTCAAGACCCGCGAGAAGGACACGCTCATCAAGGACCTCGAGGAGACCTTTGCCAACCTGCGCAAGGTAAACATCAAGCTGAACCCCGCCAAGTGCGTCTTCGGGGTCCCTTCAGGCAAACTCCTCGGGTTCCTGGTGTCTCATTGTGGCATCGAAGCAAACCCCGACAAGATCAGGGCCATAGAAGAGATGCAGCCTCCTCGTCGCCTCAAGGACATGCAGCGCTTAGCGGGATGTATGGCCAGCCTTGGCCGTTTCATCTCCAAGTTCGGCGAGAGGGCGCTGTCGTTTTTTAAGATCATGAAGAGATCCGGTCCTTTCAAGTGGACCCCTGAAGCGGCAAAGGCCTTCGAGGACCTGAAGAAGTACCTGGCGAGCCCACCCATCATGGTTGCCCCACGCCCTCGCGAGCCTCTGAAGCTGTATCTTGCAGCCACTCCTCAGACGGCAAGCGCGGTCTTGGTGGCTGAAAGGGAAGAGCCAGTCCTCGCCAAGCAGAGCTCCGCCTCGCCAAGCCCAGATCTCCTCGACAAGGAAGCAGCCTCGTCAAGCCTCCAGCCTCATGCCGAGCCTCTACAAGTGGGGACCCAAGAGAACCTCGGCAAGGACTCCACCGAGCCTCGAGAGGAGCCAACCGCTGCCATGTCAACAACCACCCTCGTCGAGCATCCCGTGTACTTCGTCAGCACAGTGTTGCGGGACGCTCGCGAGCGCTACCCCATGCAGCAGAAGCTCCTTTTCTCGCTCCTCAGCGCCTCCAGGAAGCTGCGCCACTACTTCCAGGGTCACCCCATCAAGGTGGTCACCTCGTACCCCCTGGAGCAAGTCCTACGCAACCCAAACGCAACAGATCGCGTCGCAAGCTGGGGCATCGAGTTGCAACCCTTCGAGCTGGAGTTTGACACCACAAGGGTCATCAAGGGCAGGGCGCTGGCTGATTTCATGGCTGAATGGACGGACACGCATGAAGAATAGCCTCACGAGGAAGAGGCTACAGCCTCAGGAGGGACGGAGCCCAGCTACTGGACCATGCACTTCGACGGCGCCTTCGCGGCCCGGTGTGCAGGGGCTGGTGCTGTCCTCACCTTACCAACAGGCGACAAGCTCTACTACGCTGTCCAGTTGTGCTTCAAAGACAGCGACAAGGTCTCCAACAACATTGCTGAATACGAGGGCCTCCTTGCTGGGCTCAGAGCTGCCATTGCCCTCGGCATCAAGCGCATCCTCATCAAGGGCAACTCTCAGCTCCTCGTCAACTTCTCCAACAAGAGCTACACGCCTAAGGACACCTACATGGTAGCCTACCTTGAAGAGGTATGCAAACTCGAGAAGCACTTCAGGGGCATGGAGCTCAAGCATATCCCACGAGGGGAAAACCAAGAAGCAGATGAACTCGCCAGGCGAGCGGCAAGAAGGGAAGCCCAGAAGCCTGGAGTGTTCGAGGAGAGACTCGCTAGGTCCTCGGTCAAGCAACCAGCGGTCAACATGAGCATCAATGAGGAGCTCCCACCAGCCCCATCAAGTGGAGCACAAAACTGCAGGTTGCCCTCAGGCGATCGCCTGCTGATGACCCTGGTACGCCAAGACACTGGTTGGATCGACGAGATCAAAAGCTACTTGCAAGATCGAGTCCTTCCCGAAGAAGATGCGGAGGACGAGAGGGTTGCTCGCCAGGCCAAGTCCTACTGCCTCCACGACGGAGACCTGTACCGTAAGTGAAGGGATACGCGTAGGCTACGCTAGCACAAAATCAAAATTTTCCTACCGCATCAACCAAGGAACTGCTGCAGTTATAGATCACGGGATTACCACTAGACGCGCTGTGCCATGCCGAAGGCGGTGAAGCGAGTCGGGGCAGGGTAGACGTACAATCCTCTCCGATCCAGTCGCTCCCACGAACAGCTTCTCTCGGCGGTTCGTCCAAGTGCTCCAAGCGTAGCACCTCTATCGGTATCCACACGTACGGCGTGGAGACGCCGCTCGCCGGACTACTAGGTCCGCGCGGGCAGCAGGGGCGTGGGGAGACGGTGGCTGGGTGGATTGTGGTGCGGAAATCGGCAACCCTAAAACGTCCAGCCTCCTCTCCTAATATAGACCTCCCCATACTGGGCTGCCTCAACCGAAGCCCATCCTGGAGTCTATTCCAGCCCAACTCGGATCCAATCCGACCTCTGCCTCCACTGCCTTAAGTGTGTGACCCTATAGGTTCACGCACGTTCAGACATGACACGAGTACACTTACTCGTCCAATAGTTGGTAGCGGCTTCTAGCAAAACGTGCCAACTCCCAAACGCGCATAAAGATCGTATCGGACGAACCATCACAATGTTTATGCCATTCCCTTTGCCTCACGATATTAGGTCAAGCTCCTAGCTTACCACTCTTTCTCGATCCTGTGATTCGGAATCCCAAACTAGGTTAACCATTAACCTCATGTAGCACGGCCATGCATTTCTGGATCCGATCACTCGAGGGGCCCAGAGAAATATCTCTCTCAAGTAGAGAGGGGCAAATCCCATCTTGATTGACTATGTCTTGCAGCATGTTTCATGACAAACCTGTAAGCTACCTTTATGGCTACCCTTTCACGGTGTAGCGTTGGATAGCCCCAAAGTAGGTCAATTCACATCTCAAGTACATACGACAATCTCAGGTCTAGGGATAAAACAAACACATCATGTAGAGAGAGAGCTATGAACGTTTGCTTCATTGTCTCAAGGTGGGTCAGTCCAACTCTATGTTCACAACATAAGTCCACATTATTAGTTTGACATCTCCATGTCTGACTTGTGAAACATAGTCATCTACTAATACATGTGCTAGTCTAATATTCAAGTGTGTCCTCACATGAACTCCGACTAGAGACATATTTAGAATAACCATACAAGTAATGAGTTTCACAGACAAGTCCTCAACTTGACAACCATTACAAAGACATTATTCAAGGCACATTATTACAAATCATGGATACATCGAAATATCATCATCTCTATGATTGCCTCTTGGGCATATTTCCTATAGTCTCCCACTTGAACTAGAGTCAATCTAGAAGATATCTAATACCCATAGCTCTTGTGTGCTTATCATGATTCTTCTGTGAGAGAGGCTTTGTCAACGGATCAGCCACATTCAGTTCCGTAGGTATTTTTCATAAGTTAATTTCGCCTCGTTCGACATACTGACGAATGAGGTGAAACCGCCGCATAAAGTGTTTGGTCTTCTGGTGATTCGTTGGCTCCTTTGCTATCGCAATGGTTCCACTGTTGTCACAGTAGAGATCCACTGGACTAGACGCACTAGGGACAACACCAAGATCAGAAAGGAACATCTTCATCCAAACACTTTCCATGCTGGCTTCTGCCGCAGCGTAGTACTCGGCCTACATTGTAGAATGAGCAACCGTATCCTGCTTGGAACTCTTCCAGCTAACCGCCCCACCGTTCAACGTGAACACATAGCCCGATTGCGACTTGGAATCATCCACATCGGTTTGGAAACTAGCATCGGTGTAACCATTTACAACGAGCTCCTCCTCACCTCCATAAACTAGGAACATATCCTTAGTCCTTTTCAAGTACTTAAGGATATTCTTCACCGCTGTCCAGTGACTCTCACCGGGATCAGCTTGGTACCTGCTCGTAACACTTAGAGCATAAGAAACATCTGGGCGAGTACAAATCATAGCATACATGATAGATCCAATTGCCGAAGCATATTTGATCTTCTTCATGCACTCTCGCTCATCAGTAGTAGAAGGACACTGAGTCTTGCTGAGGTTTATACCATGTGACATAGGCAAGAACCCTTTCTTAGCCTCTTCCATGCCGAACCGTTCTAGCACCTTGTCAAGGTATGTACTCTGGCTTAATCCTATCAGCCTCTTTGATCTATCTCTATAGATTTTAATTCCCAAAATGTATGCTGCTTCTCCTAAGTCCTTCATTGAAAAACTATTCTTCAAGGAAGTCTTTACTGATTCAAGCATAGGAATGTCATTTCCAATCAGTAGTATGTCATCTACATACAAGATTAGAAATACAAGCGAGCTCCCACTAACTTTCTTGTAAACACAAGACTCCGATTCAATTTTGGTGAAGCCAAATCCTTGGACTACTTCATCAAAACGAATGTTCCAACTCCGAGATGCTTGCTTCAGTCCATAAATGGACTTCCGAAGTTTGCAAACTTTTCCAGCATTTTTAGGATCGACAAAACCCTCGGGCTGCATCATATACACGTCCTCAGCAAGGTTTCCATTCAGGAAAGCTGTCTTGACATCCATTTGCCATATCTCATAGTCGAAATATGCAGCTATAGCTAGAATTATCCGACTAGATTTAAGCATCACTACGGGTGAGAAGGTCTCCTCGTAGTCAACTCCTTGAACTTGCCGAAAACCTTTTGCAACAAGTCGAGCCTTATAGATGTGAACATTTCCATCCATATCAATCTTCTTCTTATAGATCCATTTGCACTCAATGGTTCTATGACCATCAGGCAGGTCAACCAAGTTCCAAACTTGATTTTCATCCATGGAATCTATTTCGGATCTCATGGCACTTTGCCATTTCTCAGAGTCTGGGTCCATCATTGCTTCCGCATAGGTCGAAGGTTCATCATTGTCCAACAATAATATTTCACGCGTATCATTGTCTAACAATAATATTTCCCGCGCATTGCGAATCCTTTCTGACCTTCGTAGTGCCGGTGTTACTTTTGCCACGGGTTCCTCAACTCGTTCTGCCATGATGGCATCACTTGTTGAGTCCTCCCTAGTGGGCTCAACTTGAACCTCATCAAGCTCCACCGTTCTTCCACTTGTTCTCTTTGATAGAAACTCTTTCTCAAGGAAGACTCCGGTTCGAGCGACAAACACTTTGCCCTCTTCTCGGTTGTAGAAGTAATATCCATAAGTCTCCTTTGGATATCCCACGAAAATGCATTTATCCGACTTGGGTGTGAGTTTGTCCGACTGAAGTCGCTTGACAAAAACGTCACAACCCCAAATCTTTAGAAAAGACAAGTTGGGACTCTTCCCATTCCACATCTCATATGGCGTCTTTGCTACGGATTTAGATGGCGCCCTGTTTAGTGTAAGAGCTGCTGATTCTAGAGCGAAACCCCAAAATGATAATGGTAAATCTGACTGGCTCATCATCGATCGAACCATGTCCAACAAAGTCCGATTACGTCGTTCGGAAACCCCGTTTCTCTGAGGTGTTCCGGGCGGCGTAAGCTGAGGAACAATTCCGCAACTCTTCAGATGATTGCTAAATTCGTGACTCAAATATTCTCCTCCACGATCTGATCGTAGAGCCTTAATTTTCTTGCCACGTTGATTCTCTACTTCATTCTGGAACTCTTTGAACTTTTCAAAAGTTTCAGACTTATGTCTCATTAGGTAGACATATCCATATCTACTAAAATCGTCAGTGAAAGTTATGAAGTAGTGAAAACCACCTCTGGCAGTCGTGCTCACTGGTCCGCATACATCAGTATGTATTAGTTCCAGTAAGTCCGTCGCCCTCTCAGGAGAACCATTGAAAGGCGATTTGGTCATCTTCCCAAGCAAACAAGCTTCGCATGTCTCGTATGATTCAAAATCAAACGAAGTTAGAAGTCCATCCTGATGGAGTTTCTTCATGCGTTTTTCGCTTATATGACCCAAACGACAATGCCAAACATAGGTGGGATTCAAATCATTAGGCCGAAGCCTTTTAGCACTTATGTTATAAACTTGATCATCTCCATGAACATCATCAGGATTCAAAATAAACAATCCATTCACAATGGAAGCAAAAGCCACAAACATATCATTCTTAGAGATAGAACAACCATTGTTTTTACTCGCAAATGAATAACCATCTCTCATCAAACATGAAGGAGAAATAATGTTTCGACTTAAAGCTGGAACATAATAACAATTATTCAATTCCATAATAAATCCTGAAGGGAGGTGCAGTTGCATGACGCCAACGGACAACGCAGCAACCTTTGCATTATTTCCGACGCGAAGATCAACTTCTCCTTGTCTCACGCTTCTACTCCTTACTAGCCCCTGCATCGATTTGCAAATATGAGCAACCGATCCGGTATCAAATACCCAAGAGTTAATAATAGAGTCAGCGAGGAAAATCTCTATAACATTAACCACAAGCGTACCTGAGCTGGAAGTCTTACTCCCACTCTTCTTCAGAGAAGCGAGGTACTTGGTGCAGTTTATCTTCCAGTGTCCAGTATCATGACAATAGTAGCATTCAGTGTCAGGTTTAGGTCCATCCTTAGGCTTAGGCTTAGGCTTAGAGATCGCATCTTTAGCTTTTCCTTTTGTCTTGGACTTGCCATGCTTCTTGAAGCTAGGCTTGTTCTGCACAGCCAACACTTGGCCATGACCTGCACACTTCTTAATGTCACATTCTGCCGTCTTGAGCATTCCACAAAGTTCATTAAGGTCCTTCTCCACCCCATGCATATGGTAGTTCGAAATGAAATTCCCATAGCTGGCTGGAAGCGACGCTAAAATGAAATCAGTGGCCAACTCTCGGCCCAATGGAAAACCCAGTTTGTCCAAAGTCTGCGCGTAACCAAGCATCTTGATCACATGCGGGCCTACTGCTGCGCCTTCAGCGAGCTTGCATTCACCAAAAGCCTTAGCGACATTGAACCTTTCAGTCCTGGCTTGGGTCTGGAACATATCCTTAAGCGCAACGTTCATATCGTACGCTTCCTGACCATCAAACTGCTTTTGAAGGTCGGGTTCCATGCACGCAAGCATAAGGCAGCTGACCTCAAGAGACTCATCACATGCTCTCTTGTAGGCAGCCCTAATGGCAGCAGTGTCGGTGTCAAGAGGTTCATCTGGGATTGGGGTATCCAGAACACTTTCCTTCTTATCAGCCCTGAGAACAATTCTCAGATTTCGGATCCAATCCGAATAGTTTGTTCCAGATAACTTTTCTTTGTCAAGGATGGAACGCAAAGCAAAAGGGGTGGGTTGGTTACGTGCCATTGATCTACAACAGAAAAACATACAAAATACTAAGACAAAAATCCATGACAGAGTAAAACATTAAACAATTTAACATGGTCTACTCCCACTAAAACCAACATCCCTCTATTGGTACTTAGTGATTCAAGATCCGCAACGAACAAGTCAACTAGTGTCGGGGGGCAACCCCCGGATATGGGCGAGATGCCAATATAAGGGTTGACTCGGAGTTGACCGGATCACTGAAACCGACATAACAGTACCGGCATACTCAGGGTTGACCGGGTCAAGACTAACCGACATATTGGTATGTCGGTCCATGCATGTTATATGTCGGATCTTCCCTTGATTCTTCTTGTGTGCAGGGAAGGCAAAACCGAGTTACAAGGAATTCGGCATGCCTATGCCGGATAAGGAGGATACCTCGGACCGTGGTCAAGGCTCACGTCTTGTCCCTACAATCACGGGGCAGGCGCCGAGCCACTTGCACGATGGGACGAGGCCACTTGACCAGAGTGATAGACCTCCATGCCGCTGACCGAAGCGGTACCGGGGAGCAGTGCGCTGGAAGTGATAGACGGGACGCGCCACGCCGCAGTGACGGAAGCAGTCAGAAGACCGGAGGTGGACACAGTATGAGCTACGCTAGCACCAACGTCAGCCCTAAACCTGTGCCCTGGGCTTCCCTTTATAAGGAGCACCAGGGGCTCCTCTTACGACGACGCTTGCACGGAGACCTGCCTCACGCATACATACTTGAGCATTAATTTCGTAGCCAGGAGAGAACCAAAAAGCTGCCCCGAGACTCGGTTGAGGCCTAGACCGTGCTGTTCTTCCATCACAGCTCAAGGAGCAAGCTTGTAAATCAGTGATAGTCCATATATATCGATCAGATAGGCAGGAGTAGGGGTGTTATCTCCTCACGAGAGCCCCGAACCTGGGTAAACCGCGTGTGTTGTGTTCTTTGTGTGCGTGTTCGTGCGTACAAGCCCTCCCCGGGTGCCTCCAGCGTCCATCGGCCCCACAACTCAAGCCATCCTATGGCATCTGCCGTGACACCACCACGACAGTTGGCGCCCACCGTGGGGCCAGCAGCGGCGCTGGCTGGAGTTTTCATCCGGACGGGTTCTCTCATCGCGTCGGGTGAGCGCGTGGTCTGTGGCCTTGTCCACAGATTCGGCTCCCTCAACGTCATCAGCGACAACGCAGGTTGCTTCGGCAGCAGGCCACTGCCCCGGAACGGATGCCTCATCGACTTCGGCGCGCTCACGGTCTACGTCGCCACCGAGGTTCCTTGCAGGTTTCCCGAAAGGGTGTAGCTGGGAGCGGATCCACCCGCAGTCTGCGCGGCTCGCGGCCGGCGTACCGCTCGCCCCGCTAGTTGCGTGGAAGTCATGATGACCGCCCCGGGCGTCGGTGTCGGCAAAGCTATGGCGGGCGGTGCTGATCCCGACACCAGGTCGGCAAGAACAGGGCGTCCGCCCTTGGAGAAACCGGAGAACCGTGCGGCACAGGCCAGCACATCCAGCGTGCCGGCGACGCCGAGTCCTCTTCAGGACGTGATTCAGAAGCTGGCAACCCCAATCGCACCGAGTGCAGATGCTGCCCTGACTCAAGTCGAGTTGGAGGTGCAGCGCCAGAACATACTCCAGGAGGCCAGAGAGGTGGCCGAGTCAGGCAGGAGTTCGACATATCAATGCGTGAGTATAACTCGGCTCACGGTTTTACTCCAGTAGCAAACCCAGTTAGTCGCATCGATGAGGTGCGCGCCCGAGGTAGAGACCTCAACGCAGAGATAGCTAGAGATGGTAGAACTAGATCTGCTAGAACTCCTAGTTACGTGTCGGCTGAAAAGCCGAGATACAGCACACCCGGAAAGAACCTTAGGGCGGCAGAGGCAGCCATAGCCGAGTTGGCCGGTCTATCCGGAGACGCTCGCTCTAGACAGCAGGATCGGGTAAACGAGTTGGTGGCTGTTGCTAACCGACAGAATGAGGCCTACCGTAAGGCTAACCCGGATGCGGGTGGATCTCGGTTCCTTCACTCAAATGGTGGAGCCGGGGAAATGTCCAAGGGACAGGCCTCCTCGCCGTATGTCGGCAGGAGCAGAGGCCAGAGTGTGAACTCTGGCAAGAACAAGCAGATACAGGCGTATGATCCGGCTTATGCCGGAAATCAAGTAGCCGAGCAAGGCAATGCCGGTCGGGGAAAACCAGGACCCGCCCAGGGCAGACCAGAAGCAAACCGAGTTATCCCGGCGAATCAAGGCCAGCCACCTCGGTGTCCGGCACCAATTCCACCTCGGCCACGACATGGAGCCGAGTATGCTGAACCGGCCGCCGACCGATATGATGATGGTTACTCGGCCATGGAGCGGGCCGGGTACACAAGATACAAAGACCTGGCATCCGAGGGTGCACTCGGTGCCAGGTTGGGAGCTCGCCAGTTGCTGGCACACGATGTCCGGAACAAGCTTGACAGAATCTATCTGTCCGAGCTCCTGGAGGAGCAAGGCCCACCGGGTCCGGCATGTTTTGGATCTCGGATAATGAAGCAGGCACCGGTGCCGAATTTCCAGTTACCTCGGGGTGCCAAGATGTATGACGGCAGTACCAAGCCGGAAGATTGGCTGACAGACTATGTCACCGCTGTGCACATCGCCGGCGGAAGTCGCAGATGGGCAGTGCGGTATGTGCCGCAAATGCTTGAAGGACCAGCCCGGATCTGGCTGAATAACCTGGAGGAGGACAGCATTGACTGCTGGTTAGATTTCTCTGACGCATTCGTCAGCAACTTCTCTAGCACATACAAGAGGCCGAATCGCCCTCAGCAGCTGTCCATGTGTCGGCAGAGAGAAGATGAAACCGACCGAGAGTACCTGACTCGGTGGAGCACGATCCGCAACTCCTGCGAAGGAGTGATCGAGTCGCAGGCCATTGCATGGTTTGCACAAGGGTGCCGACATGGCTCCATGCTCTGGCAGAGACTCCAGAGAGAAATGCCGGCCACCTTGGCCGAGACAATCAAGATTGCTGATAGCTATGCTTTGGGTGATCCGACACATCCCTTACTGGCCCCGGTCGACAGAGACAGATCGGGTCGGCGAGGTGATCGTTCGGATTACCGAGGAAAGAGAAGAGAGGAGAGGCCGGATTACCGGTATGGGTCAGACCAGGTTGCTGCCATCGACCAAGATCAGATGGATGCCGGCAACAGCCAGAGACGAAAGAATGACGGTCCTGCGTGGGGCCAGAACTCGGAAGGAAGGAGGCCGTGGGACGGCGAAAAAAGACCGTGGAATGGCGAGAGGAAGCCATGGAATGGTGACAAGAGGCAGTGGAGTAACCCCAATGGGACGATGCCGGATGATCCCTGCAGCTACCACACCAAGCACCCCAGCAGACCGGCTCAGCACTCGAACCGGAACTGCAGCCGGAACAGGCGCCCGCGGGAGAACACAGGTCCGACGACTCGACCCGCACCACTCACGGGTGTGAACGCTATCCCGGTGAATGCCCAAGCAAGGCCTGAAGATGTCAACCAAGTAGCCAACATGGCCAACACCAACAACAACTCCAACTACCCCAACAACAACGCTGGCCCGATCCGGCAAAATCAGTACCGAGAGCCCCACCAGAGTTACATGGTCTTTGTGACCGAACCCAATGACAAGCAGAGTCAGCATAGGCGTGCGATGGAGGTAAATGCCGTTATGCCGGCGGTGCCGAAATTCATGTACTGGTCCGAGGATGAGATCAGCTGGAGTGTCAAGGACC
>QRDG01001591.1:172580-228620 GCA_012064385.1 Puccinellia tenuiflora
GACGATCCAAGTCATTCACCATCATCAACCGAGAGCTATACAAGAGAAGCGTGACCACCGTGCTTCAGCGGTGTGTCGAACCAGAAGAGGGGCAAGAAATCCTCCGAGATATCCATCAGGGAGAGTGCGGACATCACGCCTCTTCCCGAGCTATAGTGGCTAAAGCATTCCGATATGGGTTCTACTGGCCCAGCGCTTTGCAGCAAGCAGAGGACATTGTCCGAAAGTGTGAAGGATGTCAGAGGTTTGCTCACAAGATTCATATGCCGGCATCAGCACTCAAGACTATCCCCATCACTTGGCCCTTTGCGGTGTGGTGTTTGGATATGGTGGGACCGTTTAAACCGGCCCGAGGTAACATGACTCACATATTGGTGATGGTGGACAAGTTCACCAAGTGGATCGAGGTAAAACCAATAAGAAAGTGTGATGGTCGTACAGCTGTGTCATTCTTAAAGGGTATTATCCTGAGATATGGGCACCCACATAGCATCATCACTGATAACGGCACAAATTTCGCCGAGGGAGCCTTTGCTCGGTTTTGCCAGGAGAAGAGAATCCGACTAGACCTGGCGTCGGTCGCGTATCCGCAGTCGAATGGGCAAGTGGAAAGATCAAACGCTCTGGTCTTATCCGGCATAAAACCCCGGCTAATTGAGCCACTGTTACGTGCTCCGGGGTGTTGGCTGGACGAGATCCCGACGGTACTGTGGAGTCTACGGACTACACCGAATCGCTCTACCGGCTATACGCCATTCTTCTTGGTCTACGGAGCAGAGGCAGTTCTGCCAACCGACATAGAGCATGACTCGCCGAGAGTTCCTTTATATACCGAGTCAGAGGCAAGAGAAGCCCGAGAAAACGATGTTGATTTGCTCGAAGAAGCACGAGAGTTGGCATTGTCCAAGTCAGCAATATATCAACAGAATCTCCGACGTTACCACAGTCGGAAGGTGAATCCTCGCAAGTTCCGAGAAGGAGACCTCGTGCTTAGGCTCGTGCAGCGCACGGCCGGGATGCACAAATTGTCACCTCCATGGGAGGGACCATTTATTGTGAGCAAAGCTTTGAGCAATGATGCCTACTATCTTATAGATGCTCAGAAACAGGTGAAGAACAGGATGGACCGATCCGGAGAGGAGACCAAACGCCCTTGGAATGTAGCTCTTCTCCGCCCTTTCTACTCTTAAAAACCCACTGTATGTATCTCGAAACCTAGAAATGAAATGTCGGCACCCCGAGAAGAGACTCGGGGACTGCCTTGTTGAAAAAATCTGTGTTTATCTTTGTATTTATTTCGTTATGTCGGATGGCTCTAAAAACTGTGTCACCGTGTCTGTAAGTATTGTATGCTGCGATTCTCGTGATTTTGTGACTCGACTGCCAAAACACCGAAAAAAGGTAGGCAAGAGCAAAGATTACCAGGTGCAGTACACAAGAAAACTGACTCGGGGACTCGGTCCAGGAGCGATTCGGTTTCCTCTTCTAAGTAATGTGCTTGTGTCGGATGGCTCTAAAAACCGTGTCACCATGTGGGAAAGTATTGTATGCTGTGTTCTCGTGATCTTGTGACTCGACTGCCAAAACACCGAAAAAGGTAGGCAAGAGCAAGGGTTATCAGGTGCAGTAAACAAGAAAACCGACTCGGGGACTCGGTCCAGGAGCGATTCGGTTTCCTTTTCTAAATAATAAGCTTATGTCGGATGGCCTGGGCTATTTTTCCGAGTTTCAAAGTACTGTATGCTGTACAACGGTCGTTTTGTGACTCGACTGCCAAAACACCTAAATGGTAGGCAAGAGCAGAGATGGCAAGAGTATAGTAAACAAGAAATTGAACTCGGGGACTCGGTTCAAAATGATCCGACATACGGCTAAACTTGTTAAAAAATGCAAAGTAAAAAGTCAAGTACCAACCATAAAAAGTATAAGGTATATATTACATCTGCACCCGACATTCCGGGGATTTGACGAATTGAGTTTCTTCTTAAAAGTCTAGGCAGCAGCATCCGAAGTTTTTTGTGCAGAAGGAGAGGCTGGAGTCTCGGTTGCGGTTTCCTCGACTGTAGACTCGGTAGCAGTGCCGGTGGCCGACTCGGGCGGAGTGTCGGCTTCGATTTCTTCATCGACGACCTCTTCTTCTTCGTCTTCTTCTTCGCCCTCCTCTTCAACCGGGATCTCCTCGGGTTGGGGAACCCGGTCGCCAGCGACAAAGGAGTGCACCGGGGCGTACTGGATAAGGGAATGAGCAAATTCTTGGCGACGCCGAATGTGGTCCGGATCAGTGAGCCATTTTGACCCGTCGCGCAGAGTCTTGAGCTTGTCGAGATCGAGCCCCTCATACCAGGACAGCACGTACATCAACGCCTCGTCTGCACCGACTCGGGCGGCGGATGACCGCCAATCATCGAGCCTTTCCTCGGAGTTCGTCAGGCACTTGGCCAACTCATCGACGATAGCTGGAGCCTCACACCCGGGCCAGAGGACATTGTAAGCTCGGATTGCCGAGGTAAGGAGACTCATCCCGATGGCCCTCATCGGTACCAAGCGTGCCTTCAGAGCCACCAAGTGAGCATCCATATCCCACTCGGCCGAGATGGGGCCATCCTGGATTTCCTTGAACCGGATCTCCTTTGCGCCTTTGTCCGCAGCAGCCTTGGTGTGGGGGAAGCGCTCTGAGTAGGGAATGGCTAACGCCGAAATAAGTTACAGGAGAATAAAAGTGATAGAGTGAATAAAGGCAGAAGGGGAAGGGGCTTACTGTCCATCTCGGAGTTGATGCTGGAGATGTCCACCAGCCACTTCGCAATCTTGGTCTTCAGAGCTTGGAGCTCGCTCTCAGCCGAGATTGCCTGTGACTTGGACTCTTCAAGAGACTCCTCGAATTTCCGAGTCTCCTCGACTCGGAGCTGCTTTTCCTCGGCAGCGCTCTTCTCGAGCTCGGCAGTTCGGCTCTGCGCTTTTTCGAGTTCGGCCGTCAGCCGGGACACCTCCTCCTGCTCTCTCTTCAGCTCGGCTTGATGTGCAAGCTCGCGCTCCTTATGTGCGGCTGTACCAAGGTAGCAAGTGTCAGAATGAGCGAATTGATGCAAGTACAGGTGGAGGGGCAAAATAAGGCTTACTCTCGATTTCCGAGATCCGCTTCTCCAATCCTTCGGCCTTGAGTGCCGAATCAGACACTTGATCCAGCTTGGCCCGGAGCAGCTTGAACTTGTTGGAGAGCACCTTGTGCTCCAGCAGCAGCTTGCGGTGTATTTGTGTGCGCTTGGTCATGCAAGCCTGAAAAGAAGAAAGGTCAGTATTGTTGATGAAGATTCAGGCCGAGTTACCTTCACTCAACCGAGTTACCTTTACTCGGCCGAGCCACAGTCACTCAACCCGAATCTCGGGGACTGGGGATGGATAATATCTATGTTAAAGAAGTAAACTGAGTTATATTTAACCGAGTCATCTTTACTCGGCACAACTTACCGCAGTTGCTTGGTCGGCTGCGAGAAGTGCAGTTTTGGCTGCGGCCATCTTTTGGGCCACCAGACTCGGCCCCGCCGGATGTTCCGAGACGATTTGGCCTGCTGGTGACCTCGAGCTCACCTCGCTCAGGTCGGCAGCGTTCCAGTCCGTGTGGTAGTGCTCAAGGGAACCTAGACTTTGCCCGCTCGAGGTTTTCAAGGGCCCAAACCCCCAATTAACTGCAGAGGTCTGGGCGCTGGTCACTGCTGTGGCCGTTCCTCCGGATGGCCCTTGGAGGACGATTTGGCGCTCCGAGTTGGGCGGCAGGTCCTTGGCAGCGGTGGCTTTCTCCGGCGCTTTCCCGGCCGCGGTGGGTGCAGCTCTGTCTGCTGCTGTTCCGGCCGTGCCGGATGCAGTTTTCCTCGGTGATGGTTTCCCGGCCGTAGCAGGCGCGGGCGTTGTCTGTTTCTCTTGCTGCTGCTGCTTCGGAGGAGATGGCCGTGGCGGTTGTGTCGGAGCGGGCTGTGGCTGCGGTTGCGGCTGCGGTATCTCTTGCTGCTGCGGATGTTTCTGTTGCTGTTGTTGTTGCTGTTGATGTTGATGTTGCTGTTGCTGTTGCTGTTGCTATTGCTGTTGCTCTTGCTGTTGTTGTGGCCGTGGCGGTTCTTGCTGCGGCTGACTCGGGTGTGCCGAGTCTTCTGGAGCCGCAGTCTTCTCTATTTCGGGGGCCGACGAGCTGGCCCCGAGACTCATGGACATGTCGGTCGCCTCCGACTCGGTGTCTCCAGTTCCGGATCCCGGAACCGTTGGAGGCACTGTCGGGCTGGTCCGTGGCGGACTCGGCAGTCTTGTGTCGTCCGGCCGAGGCGGCGTCGGAGTCCTGAGGGGAACCGAGTCAGTGGGCTCGGTTGGAATCTCCAGAGGAGCGGAGCTGCAAAGCAAAGAAGCAAAGTGTATCATCAGAAGGAGAAAAGTGTGGTCAAGCAGATAAAGTTTATGTCGGTCAAAAGGGGAATCTTACCCCTTAGTGACTGGGCGCTCGCGGTGCCTCGCTGCAGTCTTACTCGTTGTTTCTTCTTCACGGGACCAGAAGCGCCGGATGTTCCAGCGCTGGCAGACGCAGCTGCTGGGCGCTTCCGAACTGCGCCCTTGGGTCCCACGGCGAGGGGCTCCACCTCGAGCACCGTGTCATCCGCGTCAGCTGGGGGAGAGCACACCGGGTAAGCGAACGCAACCGGGAGAGGATCATGTACCTCTAGAATTCGACAGTCGTCATCATCATCATCCGACCAGTCTCGGACGCGAGCCTTACCCGTGACAGGAACTGAGCCGACATCAGGGATCGGCATGTTGTCTTCATTATCCGGATCCTCCGAGTCAGCTTCGACCCGGTCTGCACTTCATTTGGCGGCGGGATTCGGTCCGTCCTCCTTATTTTGCCGCGCGAATCTCTGAATGGTGGAAACAGAGAAAGTTTAAGGCCAAATGTAAAAGGAGAACCGGCATAAGAGTTTACGTCGGCGGAAGGCATATGTCAATTCAAGTTACTTACCTGGGGCGGACGGTTGCTCCGGCTGTGAGGTTCTTTGCCCCACTCCCACTCCTCCGTCATCTTCGTCCGGGCTATGGCCTTGACCCGCTGCCGGATCTGGGCCTTGTTCAGCTCGACGGTGCTTATCCGGGTCGGATCAAGAGGGCCACTCATGTGGCAAATCTTGTGGACTCGGCGCTGAAGGGGCGAGACCCGGCGGCTAACGAATGTCGCCAATAGGTCGTCAGTAGTCAACCCTTCTCCTCTGAGTTGCTCCACGATTTCGTGGATCTGGTTGACCTCAACCTCTTTGTCGGTTGGATTGTACCCCCAATTGAGTTGCGCCGTGGGGGGGCCGATGACGAAATTCGGCAAGTTAATCAGATCGACGTCGGTCGAATTCTTGACATAGAAGAAGGAGTGCTGCCATTTCCGGCATGACTCCAAGCCGTTGATCCGGGGGAAGATTGAGCCGCGCCGAGGTGTGACCATGGCGGCCCCACACTGGGTCATCATCTTGGGGGCGGCCGGGTCAGCAGGATTCGGAATAACCTGCTTCCGGAAGGAGAAATACTTGGACCACGCGCGGACGGTGGCCTTGAGGCCGAGATAGCCCTCGGTGAAGGAGACGAAGGAGGATAAGGTGGTGATGGCATTTGCTGGTAAGTGATGAGGTTGGAGACCAAAACTGTCGAGGAAGTTTTGGAAGAACACGCTGGCGGGTAATCCGAATTCCCGCTCGAAGTGCGCGACGAAGACGACATATTCGCCTTCCTTGAGACTCGGCGTTGTCTCGGTGCCTGGCATTCGGCACTCTACTCCGGGCGGGATCCGTCGCGTCCGGACTAGCCAATCTAACTCGGCTCTTCCGACATCGGAACCTTCCCAGGAGGCCCGAGTGGATCCCTCCACTGTGCTTTCTTCAACCGAGTCAACCACCTCGAGACCGGTGTCGTCCGACATATCGGAGAAAGGTTACCGAGATCTGCAAAGAAAGATTCACCTACGGTGAGCAAGGTATGCCATAGTGAAAACAGAAAGAAAAGGGGGAAAATACGCATGCATCTAATCTAGATGCAGAAAAAGTTCTACGGCGGCTAGTCCCCCGGCGGCGAAACCGCAACCACGACCACAAGGTCACCGGCGGCGTGCGATGCGTCGCCACGACGAAGAGCAGAGGAAGAAACAGGAAAGAGAAAACTAGAAAGAACAGAGACTAATCCTAGATTTGTTTTGCGCAAAGGAAAAGAGGAGGAGGAGAAGAGGAGCCTACCGCGGTGCGGCGGTGTACGGCGGCGAGAGCCCGCTTGCTGCGCGGCGGCGGCGTTGGTCTCCGGCGGTGCGTCGGCGTGCGGCGGCAGCGTAAGCGGTGCTGCGAGCGCTGGAGAGCGAGGCGAGCGAGGAGGCAAGGAAGAAGAGGAGTGAATGCGAAGGGGGGAAAAGATTTGCCCCGCTCCCCCTATTTATTTATGGCGGAGGAGATCGTGGGTGCGCGATTTGATGCGCACGATCCTGTAACGGACGGGAAGTTACCGCCCCACGATCTCCGTCACGATTTCTTCAGCGGCTTAACTGCCGCACGATCGGCCACACGATGGGTTACAGGAGGCCAACGGTCTAAGGGTGGTACACACGATCGGGGTGAGACCCGAGGCGACGCATGGCGGAGTGGTCATGGGTGCACTCAAGTGCTTACGTGGGCACAGCGGCCGAAACGACCGGCGTCACACAGGTGGCACGCATGCCTGTGGCATGTCCATCCGTGCACAGAGACCGAGGCGTCAAGCAGAGATGCTCTGCCACGTAGTGAACCGATGACTCGGAGGAGCTAAGGGGTTTTCCCCGTAAGTCGGAATGATCCGACATAAGATGAGATACCATGTTGGGATGCAAATTGCTTTCCGACATACGAATTTCGCCGGCATGTGTTATGTCGGTGATCAACTAAGGATGCTGGTTTTCGGGTAAACCTGCCGTGGCCCTTCATCCGAGGCTGCAGGACCGCGCCAGCTTCGGGGACTAATGTCGGGGGGCAACCCCCGGATATGGGCAAGATGCCGATATAAGGGTTGACTCGGAGTTGACCGGATTACTGAAACCGACATAACTGTACCGGCATACTCAAGGTTGACCGGGTCAAGACTAACCGACATATTGGTATGTCGGTCCATGCATGTTATATGTCGGATCTTCCTTTGTTCTTCTTGTGTGCAGGGAAGGCAAAACCGAGTTACAAGGAATTCGGCATGCCTATGCCGGATAAGGAGGATACCTCGGACCGTGGTCAAGGCTCACGTCTTGTCCCTACAATCACGGGGCAGGCGCCGAGCCACTTGCACGATGGGACGAGGCCACTTGACCAGAGTGATAGACCTCCATGCCGCTGACCGAAGCGGTACCAGGGAGCAGTGCGCTGGAGGAGATAGATGGGACGCGCCACGCCGCGGTGACGGAGGCAGTCAGAGGACCGGACGTGGCCACAGTGCGGGCTACGCCAGCACCGACGTCAGCCCTAAACTTGTGCCCTGGGCTTCCCTTTATAAGGAGCACCAGGGGCTCCTCTTACACGCACGGATACCTGCCTCACGCATACACACTTAGCATTTATTCCGTAGCCAGTAGAGAACGGAAAAGTTGCCCCGAGACTCGGTAGAAGCTTAGATCGTGCAGTTCTTCCCTCACAGCTCAAGGAGCAAGCTTGTAAATCGTTAGTAGTTCGTATATATTAACCAGATAGGCAGGAGTAGGGGTGTTATCTCCTCACGAGAGCCCCGAACCTGGGTAAACCGCGTGTGTTGTGTTCTTTGTGTGCGTATTCTTGCGTACAAGCCCTCCCCGGGTGCCTCCAGCGTCCATCGGCCCCACAACTCAAGCCATCCTATGGCATCTGCCGTGACACCACCACGACAGACTTGACGACCACATCGTCCACATATGCGTGGACGTTCCTTCCAATCTGCTCCTGGAAACAATTCTGAATGCATCTCTGATATGTTGCTCCTGCATTTTTTGAGTCCAAAGGGCATTGTTTTGTAACAAAAAGCTCCAAAGGGTGTTATGAAGGAGGTTTTCAACTCATCATCCTCCTTAAGTCTGATTTGATGGTAGCCGGAATAAGCATCCAAGAAACAAAGCAACTCGGAACCTGCTGTGGAGTCAATAATCTGGTCGATGCGCAGTAGGGCAAAAGGATCCTTAGGACATGCTTTGTTCAACCCGATGAAGTCAATGCACATACGTAACTCCCCTGTCTTCTTTGGCACTAAGACTAGGTTGGCCACCCACTCTGGATGAAATACCTCTTTGATGAAGTTGTCCGTAAGGAGTCGGGCTGTCATCATGAAACTTGCGAAGTCCTTGTTTCACTGGTCTTGCGTTAGGGTTAACATGTAAGCTGTGCTCGGCGAGTTCTCTCGGTACACCTGGCATGTCAGATGGGTTCCATGCGAAGACGTCCCGATTCTCACGGATCAACTCGACGAGTGCACTTTCCAATTTATTAGAAAGGTATGCCCCAATGGTGAACTGCTTGGAGGAGTCACCGGGGATGAAATCAACTTGTTTTGTATCTTGAGCCGACTTGAATTTCATCTTCTCCTCTATTACCGGCTTCTTGAGCATTGTATTGTCTTCCGGGTCTACATGTGCTTTATAGAACTTGAGCTCCTCTTAGGCACAAGCCGTCTCTGCCATAGCTGCATCTCCCTGCTCGCACTCAAGTGCCATCTGCTTACTACCATTTACTATGATGACTCCTTTTGGTCCCGGCATCTTCAACTTCAGATATATGTAACACACAGCCTTGCCATGAACTTGAAATATGCAGGACGTCCAAAAAGAGCGTGGTATGGTGTAACAGCCCCAGTTTGGTACCCTAAAATATGGGCCAAATTTTCACTTTTTGCTTTGCATTGCATCATGGCATACTCATTTAAATTGCTAATTCTAAATAAAGCAACCTTGTGGAAATTTAAAACAAAGGAAGCAAAACCCTTCCCAAAAATTTCAAACCAAATGAATTGCTCAAATTGTTGAAACCAAATTAATTTGAACTTCCAAATTGTTTAGGAAGTTCCAAGTTTAATTATTATAACAATTTGTCAAAATCCAATTATTGACAAGCAAAGATATAAACTTGAGATTCCAAATTTTTTTCAAATCAAATCCTATTTTTGAACCCAAGTTACACTTCCAAAAATTCAAAATAAAATTATGGGGAGCTTCTCTAATATATTGGGAGCCTCCATAAATAATTTCATTATTTTTGGAATTGCTTAAGTGCTCCAAATAAATATATTTTGGAAATTATTAAACTTTGCCTTATTCAAATCCTATGAACAAATGTTGTGCAAAACAATTTATTTTGCCACACAAATTTTTGTGCAGTTTCTAGATGATATGGGAAGGCCACATGAATTTTTCCAGAATTTCTAAAATTGTTTAAATGACTCTTTTAGATAGCTAAACCCTTTTGGTTTTATTTGAACTTGGAAAATTTTGCAAAAAGATTAAAACTCTGACCGTGGGGCCCCCCTGTCAGCCTCCCCTCTCCCTCCTCTTCCTCACTGTGCCGGGAGCGGCACTGGCGCCATGCTCCCGCGCCATGCCGCTCGCCACCTGCTCCCGGGTGGTCAAAGAGGCCCCTCCCGACGCGCCTCTGCTGCCCTGCCTTTCTCTCCCCCTCACCTACTTCCCCTCCCTCTCGGTCCTGTAACCCTAACCCTAACCGGAAGCGAGCCTTTCCCGCCGCCCGCCGCCGTCACGGGCGCCGTCGACTCCAGCCGTCCCGACTCAAGCTGCTGCCGCCACGAGCTCCGCCTCGCCTTCCTCCTCCTCCTGGAGGTAGGAATCGAGCCGGGACGCCTCCGAGCACGCGAATCGAGCCGTCTTCTCCGACTCTGACCGCCGCCTCCTGAGCTCGAGTCCGTCGATGTTCGAGCTCCTCCACCTCCACTGAAAGCTCCGTCGCGCTCAGGGTGAGACGTTGGTCCTCCTGGACTTTTTCTTCCTCTCCCTCTCCCTCTGGTTCACCCTAGGGTCGTAGGCCGACGCCGACCGCCGCCTGTCGCCGACGTAACCGTTGTTTCGGAGACCAATCGGTCGAAGCGCCGCTTGTGTGTGGCTCCCTGTAGCTAGGCGCTTCGAACGCGCGTGTTAGGTCGCTCCCGCGCACGCTAGGTCGCCCTCCCCATCCGTGCCTCCGCTGGTGATCACCGCGTCGGCCACGCCGGTCGTGGCGTTTGACCGGCCACGCGCGCGTGCTCGCCCGGCCTGGGCCGGCACGAGGCCGGCCGCTTCGGCCACCCGCCCGGCCTGCTCGCCAGCCTGGGCCGGCCAAAGGCCGGTGGCTTCGGGAGCCCACCCGGCCTGCAGCCCGGCCTGGCCGGCCTGTCTGTGTTTAAATTTTCCTTTTTGGAAAATAAAACCAACTTAAATAATTGATATCTTTTTAAATAATGGTTCAAATTTGGTAAATCAAATATCAAAATGCTCAGGAAAACAAACTCTACCTATTAGAACAACTGAAATCATCTTTTGAGTTTAAATTTTTGCTGTTTGTTAATAATTTCTAAAATGATATAAATGATACTTAATTTGGGAAAAATCATAAGTTGTTAATTATTTAACCAAAAATTGTGAATAAAATATTAAAGTGATCAACATGTCAAATACTATCAAACCATGCTAATATCACATCATGATCTCAAATATTTATTTAATGTTATTCTTGAATTGATTAAAAGAATTAAATTCGAATAATTATTTAATTCGCTAATTAATCTTCGATAATTGAAAATTCTCAAATAAGGTATCAAAATGATCGGAAGGACAAACCCTATCCTTTCATGTCATGTTCATGCATATTTAAGACACTTCTTTAATATTGTGATAATTTATAAATAATGTGGTCACTAAGATAAATATGGGTTTGTTTCCAAATAATTGCACAAATTATTTGGAACTCCATTTAATTTGTTAATAATTTAAATGTTGATATTATTGCATGAAATTGTCATGTCATCATGTGATTGTGCATTGCACCTTGTCTTCTTGTGATTTATTTGTTCTTTTGTATTATTTTGGGTATCAATAGATTCCGGAGTCGAGGGTCTCTCTACCTACCCCGACGAGCCGTACTACACGCCCCGACAGCAAGGCAAGAGATAACCTAACCTTCTTGGCATCTAGCCTCCTATTGTTTTATAAACTTATTTTATCCGCCATAATATTGCATGCGATTCCAATGTCAATTTTTGATCAAGATGTAGAGTATCCTATGAATGCATGTTTATCCCCTGAACAATCACATGCTTCCCCTCCTATGAACTGTAGGGTTGATGTGTTGTCCGGATACAAATTATAATTGTTGTTTATATGCTTAGCTATGCTTAGCCATGCTTAGTCAAATGCTAGTTATGTCCGTTGTTTAATTCCATAATTGTTGATGTTGATGGAATGATGCGGGCATGGTGAGTAATGGTGATGCTTAATTAAAATGCTAAGAAGGCTTGGATGAGTGGCTATCGGGGATGGTGTTTTGTCTCATTCTTGCCCCTAGGTGCGAGTTCTTTACCTCTTGAACCAAGACGATCGTGCTTCCAACGGTGGGGACATATGGAATCCCCTTTAACTAAATAACTTGTGCGGGCGTATCCAAGGGTCCTCTAGTTCGCTATTTCCATTTACGTGTGAGTGTGTGGGTGGAAAAAGGAATGATGAGGATGGTGGTCTTTAGGACGTGGCGATGGGGCAGGGTGCTGAAATAGGCACTGAACCTGTCCTGTGGCCACAGATGACTCTTGGATAGTCTCATGCGAGGTAAAGGTTTAACCGCGCCCACTCGCCGGCCTTCCCCGGAAGAGGGCCAATCAGGTGAGCCGGACGGTACCGGTGGGTAAATTAGTGCACCCCTGCAGGGTAAATCTTTTCGAAAAGCCGTGTCCGCGGTTATGGACGACTTGGGAATAGACGATAAGATCATAGAGAACCTTAACTTAATTGATATGGCAGCTAAAGGTTGCATAATCAACGTGTGATAAAGGTTCATTTCCTCGAGGGTGATTCGAGGGGGTGCCTTTGGTGGAGATGAGAGGTGTTATGGCTACAAGTTGGTTCGATGAGAACAAAAGATAAACAATTTACTCTCTTATCCCCTTTCGAAAAACATTCTAAGTAGACGATGCCATTTGAGTCACTTCTACTTTTATAAATGAAAATTAGCTTTATGCAAATAGCTACATACAGCTTTAGAGCCTCCGTCAGCATTGGCCTATATCGCCCTACTAAACTTGCGAGTACGTCGTACTCGGTCTCTCTTTGCTGCCTTTATATGTTTGTTTCAGAGGAGGACGACACCGAGCAGCTAGGTGGTTTCTTCGTGGACGTCGACTAGTAGTCCGGGGTTCCCAGGTGGCAGCTTGTGACCGTGGAACAAGCTGGCTGGGATTGTTTATCTGTAGGCCTCTTAGGCCATATTTGGATCTTGTTGTATTAGACAACACTACTTCGCTTCCGCTTGATGAATTGTTGGGTCTGTGACCTCTTTGTGTAATATTTGTATCTTTCTCATATATGAGTTGCTATATGATTTTTGTTTCGTAGAGTCAGCAATGTGCCTGTTGTTACACAAGTCTTGCTCTCTGTTTTATACACTGATAGCTATGCCAGTGTTTATGGCACGATCGATGTGTTGCCTGGGAGCGGTAATTCCATGCCCTTCGATTGTGTAGCATAGCCTGTGGGTTACATAGCCTTTCTGTATAATTCCGGGGTCGGGGCGCTACATATGGACTATGGAGGTCCACAACCTCAAAAGGCAGAATTTCTGATCGAAAATTTTCAAAGGTGCCTTAAGCAACTTCCAGATAGATCTTACCAATGGGCTTTGCCGACTTCCCAGGTTCTATCCCATGGAAAACTTTCTCTGTGGGTATGAGTTGCCTGTCCTACAACTTCATCCTCTTGAATGTGTCGTAGTATAGTATATTGATGCTACTACCGTCATCCATAAGTACCTTGTTAAGTGTGTATCCTCCGACTTGTGGTGCTACCACCAAGGCTGCCCCGGGTCGTTAATTCTTGGCGGATGGTCTGCCCGATTCCAAGTGATTGGTTGCTCTGACCATCTTAACCACTGTGGTACTGCCGGCTCCACGGTGTTTACCGCGCGAATTTTCAACTTCCTTGCTCGCTTGGAGGTACTGGTGGTGAAAACATGATAACTGCCTTGACTCGGGTGATGCGGCCGAGTTGCTACATAGTAATGTCCCTGGCTATCATGAAGCTGCTTAGGGTTCTGCTAAAAGCCTCTGTGACTTCCCTGCTGGTGTCCTCCACCATTACTGGATCATGGGTTATGTCCGGCTCCTCCGCCATGGTTGCCAGGTCCTCCATTGTTACCTTTGTATCCATCGTTTCTACCTCCGTTGTTGCTGCGGTTCGCCGAGTTGTTTATCCATTGCTGCAGATCTACACATTGTTCTAGGGTATGTCCGCACCTCCCATTTTGGCGTGGCGAGGACACGGACTTTGCAAGACTTCTTGAGGAGTCGGCCTACGCACCTGGTATCCTTGAGAGTTGTTGTCTCTGCATTGTTCCTAGAGTTGGTGCTAGCGACTAAGTCGGAGTTATCATATGGCCGCTTAGTTCCTCCATGATTTTGATTCTGGTTTTGATTCTGATTATTACCACCTTGGCCTTTTCCGACTTCTTCCTGATCCTTGGTTTTATCCGTGGCGGCGTGCTTGTTAGCTCCTGCCATAATCTCTCCAATGGTATGCCTTGATTCAGACTGTCCTTCATACGCCCTAGTTTCCAACTTAATGGATTAAAGGTGCAGTTCCTCTCCATAGACATCAACACATAAATTGGTGGGAGTCCTTGTGAAGAATTGATGATCTCCGAGACTCGTTACATCCAGTGCCTTGCGGATTCTCCTTTCTTCTGGACACATCTCTCCAAATCCTCAATGGTACTCAATTTCTTGCAGGTCCCCTGGAAGTTTTGAATGAAAGAGGCCTTCAACTTCTCCCATGATTTAATTAACCTGGGGGGTAAGTTTCTCATCCAAACCTGAGCTACTCCGTCCATCATGAGATACATAAATTTTGCACACAAATTTCTGGTTGCATTGCGAATGCTCATTGCCATCTCGTAACTGCCGAGCCAGGAAGTCGGATCCATATAGGGCTCATAGTTGCCAACCTTACGAGGTTCTTTGAAGTTGTTGGGGAAGGACTCGACTCTGATGGCTTCTGACAAACACTTAGGACCCGTCAAGGAAGGTGAACTTTCAGGAAGTTTACCTCTACAATTGCACAAGTCGGCTGTGGCTGGATAACTGCCGCTGGCCCTCCGGCCCTTTTGGCTTCTGTGGCTCTGGCCGCGGCAGCTTCTCTCCTATTTCATGCCTCATCAACAATTCTTTGAGCTTCTGAAGTAGTTGGAACATGCGGTTGATTCCTTGCCAGTTCGCGGCGTCTTGCGCTCGTTGACCCGGCCGGATGAGACTCGTCGTGCCGACTCCTTGTTCGGGAATTATATGGAGTTGAATGAAGCCTGCTGGCATCTAGGAAGTTGGGGTAAAGAGCTTGCTGAGCCAATGCTGTCTTTAACATGTCTACGGCGAGTCGTGCCTTCTGACCCGTTGGATTCTCCATAAGCGGGATTCTGTCCAATACCATAGTTGCTGCGTGTACGTTGTCCATTGGATTTGAATAGTGTCCTGTAGGTGTATGGAATCTTTGCGGTGGCGGACCCATACCACCGACTCCTCCTCCAGGTGGTGGTGGTCCATTGGCTCCGGCTCCTGCTCCGGCTCCTGCTCCGGGTCCTCCGTTTCCTCCTGGTGGCGGTGGTGGTGCTGCTCCTGCTCCGGGTGCTGATCCTCCAGCTCTTGCAGCTGGACCTGTGGGTGTCTGAAACAAATTAGTTGGACTTATGTGAACTCCTTCGTGCAGCCGGCTCCGAGTCCTCCGATGCTGAATTGACGCGAGTTCCTGCTGGCGGTTGCGTACTGCTACTGCTTCAGCTTGTACACGTTCATGTTCTGCCTGTATGCGAGCTTGTTCTGCTTGTATGCGAGTTTGTTCTGCTTATACAAGGGCTTGGTCCGCTGCCAACTTCCGATTTTCTTCTGCGACATCTGCCAACTGCTTCTCTATAGCTTCACGAGCTGCAATCAACTCCTCTGCACGAGCCGCCGCGTTATCCGCCGTGATCTCCTTTGTCAGCAAGTTAGGGTCAAACTGACTCCCTCCACCGCGTTCTCCACCGTTTGTCTGGTCTGGACATGTACACTCCAACATGACGTGGACGTATCGGTGACTGCACGTACTCTTCCTCGATTCCATATCCGAGTCGATCTTCAAACAGTGGTAGAATTGATTCTGAATCTGCATCGTAGTCTGGCTCCGAAGCCGGCTCTGGCAGCATCTCCGGCTCCTCTTGTTCAGCGACTATGCCGACTTGTGATGTGCCAACGAACTCGTCTCCATCGGACTCAATGACAGCTGTTGCTTCTGAAACAGAATCCAACCCATTAACATGGTTACATGAGACGTTGACCATGCCAACGAACACGTTGATCTTGCCGAAGATGAGCTGGTAGCCTTCCTCAACTTCATCCATCTCCGAGATCCACCCGTAGTCGTCGATCTCGGTCTCGCCGTACTGGTTGGTGTAGACCCAGCCGATGGTGAGCTTCTCCATACCTCGGCGAGCTTCTCCCATGATCTCGACTCCTTTCATCACTGGCCCCACGGTGGGCGCCAACTGTCGTGGGGTTGTTACGGCAAGTACTTCCTCAGGGAAACTTAGTTGTGGGGCCATGGCGACTAGAACACAGGAGTTGGTTAATCTCGACGTGGGGACAAGGAGTTTACCTAGGTTCAGCCCCTCCTGATGGAGGTAAAGACCTACTTCCTTCTTGCTCTTTATTGCTTGGGACTTGATATCGATTACAAGGTTCCGATCTCTTTAACTAGAGACTTGGCGACTACGTGACTTGTGTGACTTGAGAGCTTTTCGATCTAAGATCCAGGTCCCTCCTTATAAAGGCGGTTGGGTCCCTGGACTTACAGCTTATGCTGAGTTACACATGAACACGGAGTCCTACTCTAGGTCTTCACCTTCCAAGTTGGTACTCCGGGTTGTATTGGGACTCCAGTCTTTGCCGTTTTCTTTCCCTTCTGCTAACTCGTAATGGGCTGGCCGGCTTGTTCCTTGTCCAACCCATGTTGCTTGAAGTGTAACCTGGCTTGGGCCTCCTTGGTCTTGGCGGGTCCACTTTCCGGCTCCATCGGCCTACCCGGAAAGTATCCCCCCATCAAAAAGGTTCCCCCTCACTTAGAGGAGAGATGGCTTGGTGGAGAAGTGGATCTAAATCTCCTCTCTCTTTTCCCACTAAACGGAGGCAAGAATCATGGAGGGATTAGAGAGAAATGGAGCTCCAAAAGGTCAATAGTGGAGGAGAAAAGGAGCTCAAGAGGGTGCAAAAAGTTGGGGTCAAATGGGAAAGAAGGTCCCTAAAAAGGAGCCCCAAAATCTACCTGTTGGGGTTTTTTTTCATGAGGCTGAATAGGGGAGGCCGGCCAGGGGGTCCAAGCCTGGCCATGTTGGCCGGCCTGACAACAGAGGAGGCTCGGCCTAAGCCAGCCAGCCGAGTGGGCCCAAACTAGTCAGCCGAAAGAGAGCCAGCCAGGTGGGTGGGCCATGGCAGGGAGCACGGGGCAGCCTAGCGAGATGGCCGCAGGGTGGGCCAGCCTACTGTGAGACCCCGGCTAGGGGCCGGTCTGGCCAGCTGTTTTTTTTCTGTCTAGAAAACGTCTGATGTCAGAAACGCAACAACTTTCACAAATGAAGTCCTAATTAGGTGAAATCAATTTTGTTGGAAAGTGGACGACAAGAACTACCCAATAAAAAGGGAAAATATTGGAAAAAAAAGCAAGGGAGAAAATCTCAGACATGGCGAAGTGTGGAACCTTTCTAAAAAACAAACCGACAATATTTCTAATATAAAAAGCGCAATAGAAGACGCATACAAAATCCGTTTTTGATGAACTTGAGCTTTTCATGAAGAAAATGACAAGTACCAACCACTCACATAGATAAGAGCCAGATAAGAACCAATAAATATGATGCCAATGATGCAAAGGTTTGAGCTCTCTATGAATGATATGATCAAGATACTTTATCGAGAGCCCCTCTTGATAGTATGGCTATCTAACCTATAATCCGGTCTCTCAACTAACATCATGAGACTGGTAAAAAATAAGCCCTATCAATATCATACCTTTGCCTTGCGCATAATCTACTTGAGGTCAATGATGACGATCTTGACCTTCTCAAGTTGGACCACCTTTCTTGGTTGTGCTCCGCTCGATGAAGACTCACATATTTCTCCCCCATACACCAATATGGGAGAGACACTCTTTGGCATATCTTCACTTGACCATTTTCTTCAAATGAACAGCAAGCTTTAAGCATAGGATATCTTCATGATGATCATTGATGGCGTGTTGTTGGGAGACCCCAAGAGGAAGGTATGATGCAGCACAAAAGAAGTTTTCCCTTGATTACAAAACCAAGGTTATCGAATCCAGTAGGACTTGGAGAAGGCTTAGCAAGGTGTCAATCCACTCTGGCGCTTGTAGATTAACGTGGACCTGCACACAATCACAAACAAACTACTTTGCCCCAACAAAACAGAGAGGTTGTCAATCTCTCCGGCTTGCCAAACACAAAGAATTAAATGTGTGGATGTAAAATATGATGATGATGAAATATGACCAGAGAGCAAATGATGATGAAAAGCTATGAAAACGGTTGTAAGCAATATAGGAAAATAGGACCAGGGTCCATAGTTCACTAGAGGTGTCTCTCCAAAAGATATACATGATAGGTAAACAAATTACAGCATGGCAACTGACAGAATTGTAGGCGCACAACAAGGCTACCATAAAAAATATAGTTCACCGCTTCATCTAATATGGGCATTACGTCAAAATATATAGACCGTCATCCAACTGCATCTATGACTAATAATCCACTCTGGGATCGCTATCCAGCATGTCACCCAAAAGTATTAAGTTGCAAGCAACAGATCATTGCAATAATCAAAGTGCATAATGTAAGCAATGTAGATAACACGAAGAAATCACACCACTGTTTTCTCCCTAGTGGCAACAACACATCTCTAGCCTTGACCGTTCCTGTCACCGAACTCACACAAAGAGATGCATGAACCCACTATCTAGCATAAATACTCCCTCATACAACACTAACAATTACTCGGTCAAAGCAACCACTAGCATCGGAGAGCATGCAAGATCATAGATGAAACACATAACTGAACAAAAGTAATGACTTCCACAATTCATCGGATCCATGCAAACAAAATCATGTAGCAATTAAAAATAGATGATCTTGATCATGATAGGCAGCTCATAAGATCTAAGCAATGGAGTACAAGGAGGAGAGACAACCATCTAGCTACTGCTATGGACCCGTAGTCCCGTGGTGGACTACTCACGCATCACTCCGGAGGCAGGCATGATGATGTAGATGCCTCCGACGTCTATTCCCCTCTTCGGGGACTAGTGTCGGGGGGATGATCCCTCGATATGTCAAAGTCCACGACTCGACAAGATCTAGCAGCTGGTTGGCCATGTCCGGCTGGCCCTCCGGCCGGCTGGCCTAATCCGGCTGGCCAACCTGGCCGGCTGGACATCTGCCTGGTCAGCTGGCTGTCGTGAAGCCCTGGCCAGCTAGGCATCCGCCTGGCCGGCCGGCTGCCCTGAAGCCCTGTCCGGCTGGGCATCGGCCAACCGGATCACCTGCGAGGCGAAGTCAACCACCGCGTCCCATCGGACACACGCCGACGAGATGGCCGGACCGGCTCAACGCCGGCTGCCATCAGCCGGCCGGGGTCGCCGACAAGGCAACATGGGAGAGCACCCCTCCCACGTCGCCCACGACGCGGCCGCCAGACTCCACGTCGCCACAGAGAAGGCCATACCGAAGACCGCTGATGCATGTAAAATGCATACATGAACTTTGCATTATAATACTCATATTTCAATCATATTTGCATCATATAAGGGTTATATCATTGTTTTATAATGATTTTGGGAAGATTTCACAGTTTTCCTATTTTTCTGGAATTAACCCTGCACTGGCAGAAAACCCTATTTTCTATATTTTGATGTTTCAGGGACCCAAACGACGTCCAAATGACCTGAAAAATTACGAGCATCATTTTTTGAAAGGAAAGAAGCTTGGGAGTCAAGGAAGAGCACGAGAGGAGGCCTGAGGACCAAATTAGGTGGTCCCACGCGGCCAGATTCCTTGGTCGCGTGGGGACCCCTCTTTTGGGCCTCGAGGCTCCGTTGGCGTCGATCTTCGTCCCCACGCCTCCGTCTTGACCTAAAAACGCCTATAAAAATAGCCCCCCGATGTTTCCAGAGGGGAGCGCCGCCGAAACATAGAAACCACGAAACATAGACCTGGAGTTGCAGATTGGAGGGGGAAAACTCCGGTGGGACGCCGCCGGTGTGGTCTCCATCTCCCCCAACGACATCTCCACCGTCTCCATGATGAAGAGGGAGTAGTCCACCCCTAGACTATGGGTTTGTGGAAGTAACTTATGTATCTCTCCTCTCTTTGAGCTTCACTAATTAGCACCGTATGAGCTGCCGAACATGATTACGGTCATCTATGCAATTCCTTTGTGGTGGATCTCTTTATGAGTTAATATATGTTTGAGATTGCAATTATTTTGTTTCAGTTATGAAAGTAGATGCATATTATGTACCCCGTTCTTGTCTACTTGTTTTGATCAAGCATGTTTATGAGAGCGTGTGTGGGGAACGTGTGCATTAGTTGGAGTAATGAGGGGGTGGCTAGTGTGATGAAAGTGATAGAAGTTCCGCGATCCACTTGGGTATTTTTACCTTACTTTGTTGCCTCACTAGGGATAAAGAAAAATACCATGCTACCGGAGGTGTGGGTGTAACCATTGCCACTTCTCCATGACTAGATCTAGCATGTTCTTATTTTAACTTCATGTCATAAGACTTAAAGCTATACTCTGATTTATCTTAATTACTGAGGTGCTTAGATTTTATTCACATCTTGGTGGAGTGTAAGAGAGATTAATAAACAAAAGATCTCTATGTTAGGACGTGATGCCCATATAATTAGTAACTTGTCATGAAACCTTTTGTTGCAATCTCATATGTTAATTCTAGTGTTCCATTGTCTACCACTTATTAAAGAGAGAGTGCATTTGTGAAACCATGAACCCCGGTCCATTTTTAATCATAAGAAACACCTTTCCAACAACTTTTATCCATTTTCCATTTTCTGCAATTTAAAACTCCGAAAATACAAAAATACTTTTATATCTTGCATTCACAATATAAAACCCAAAAATATCATCCATCATTGTTTCCACCATACTTGCATATTTATTTCTTGTTTGCATTTGTTTTATTTTGATATCATTCTCACACCTTGTGCTTGACAACCACTTGGTGAGGTTGAGGGCACAAAACAATTTACTTTGTTTTGTAGGTTTTCAAGAGAAGGATAAGAAGATAAATCTTTCACTACTGATTCCCCGAGAGTTCGATATTAAACCCTCGAGTCACCCCTCGTGGGGAAAACTGTCTTTCCTATACTATACACTCTGCACTTGGAGTCTCAACCTAACCATATTCATTTGACGCAGGTAACTATGTCAAAGGCCATCAAGACAATTTTTTGGCGCCGTTGCCGGGGAATCATTGCTGTAAAGATTTGTCCAAGGAGTATCTCACAACAAAGTCAACTTAATCACCAACTTGTGCTAACACCTAAGCTTGGGGAGGTTGCACCTAAGTGAGCATCATCTTATCCATCTTTACCTTCAAATCATTTTATTTTGTTTTGTTTTTGTCTTGCATATCATCTTTATATTTCGGTTTGCATATTTTATTTTCAGTTTTGCATTTTGTGTTGCATTTGTTATTTCAGTTTGCATTGTTTAGTGTCATTTTACTGTCAGTTTTGCAATTAAAAATTAAAAGCACATAAAAACTTTACCCAAAATGGATTCTAGTGTTGAAATGAACAATTTTGGTCCATATTATGGAGAGTCATTAATGGATGCTTGGTATAGAATGAAGGATATTAATAAAAATGGTGTCAACAAGCATACCCGTGCTACTTTGATAAGAAACCTTTATAATGGTCTAGATGGTTGGTCAAAAAATTTTCTAGACTCATTGACTAATGAAGATTTTCTTCGGGTAATCCCTCACATGCTAATAATTTAATGGAAAATTTATTTGGGAGTTCTGTAGAAACAAAAGATGAAACTAGGATCAAACAATTAAAAGTTTCTATTGATAAGTCAATATTAGATCTACAAAACTATGTGGAAGAGTGTCCTACTAAAAATGAAATACGCTCATTCATCCTTTACTCAAAAACTAGGACGAAGAAAACTAATGACACTCTTTCTAAAATTGCTTCAAGAATGAAAATGATAGCAAACAATGCCAAGTCTAAAAAGGGAGCAGCTAAGAAATTTAATGACAAAATATTTTCTATGCTAAAACTTTTGGAAAGGAATCTTGAAGAATCTGTTGAGGAAGTTAAAATGCTTAGTGAAGTCAAGGAACCATTACTTGACTTAGATAATTGTAGCTTGCATGAATTAATATCTATCTTACAAAAATTTGCAAGTGATTCTTCCATCAACTCCAACCAAGTAGGTTTTGGTTCTTTTATTGCTAATCATGTTTTAAAATAAAAGATTGCTAGGTACAACCAAGAAGCTATTATACCACCTAAGCTTGGGGATGTATGGATTCCCAAAGTACTAGTAACCATTGGAAAAGAGACACACCATACTATATTAGATCTAGGATCTAGTGTCTCTGTTCTATCTAAACAATTATATGAAGTTCTTGAATTAAAGAATCTTGAAAAATGCTCTATTGAACTTGCACTTGCTGATGATTCTATTAAACATTCTTTAGGAAAATTAAGTGATGTTATGATAGAGTTGCATATGACATTTGTACCTGTTGATTTTCTAATCATGGATATGGGGAATAAAACCTCTAGTCCAATTATTCTTGTAAGACCTTTTCTTCGTACCACAGGTGCTATCATTGATTCAAAAGAAGGTAATTTGAAGTTTCAGTTTCCACACAAGAAGTGCATGGAACATTTCCCAAGGAAGAGGGACACACCAAAGTTCAAGTTCCCTCATGAGCTTCGTCCACAATAAGTATCAAGTAAGAAGCCTAGCTATATGGCTATAAAGAAAGCGCTTTACGGGAGGCAACCCGGTTGTTTTTATTTTTTATTTTATTTGTGTCCTCTTGCTGTAACAAGATACTTAGTTTTTATTTTAGTTTCTTGAATTTTTAATAAAGTACCAAGTTTTACCCATTTTGGTTTGAAAAAGTTGATATTTGCATTCGGAGATTTTATTCCAGCACGAATATGTGCATGGTTTGATTTTTCATTCCTATTCTGTAACTCCGAATGAGCTAAATTTTTTACCGTAACTGAAACTTTTCATCCTATGTATGCCTGAATTTTTTCAGAATTGTTAGACATGTTTAAGTCGGGTAGAAAAATGCGTTTAGCTGCTGCTAATTTTCTGGACAGATTCTGTCCCATTTTGTTTGATGCATTCTTTGAACTTTTAACTTGAATATTTTTGATCCAATTGAGTTTATAAGTAGGCATACAACATTATACACTTTATGGACATTAATATGAATTTTTTTCTAAGGATTCTATGCAGCAAGTAATTCATTTGTCTATCACTACTAATGTCACCCCACAGAAAAGAAATAGGAGAAACAGTGTTTTGAAGTTTTTTCATAGGGATTAGAGGAGATGCACCAAGAGCTATCCAAGGATGGTGAAGACCATAAGCTTGGGGATGTGAAGACAACCCCACTGGACCAACACACTCTCGGTTTGCACACGTCTAACTTCTGTTTTTCGATCAATGCACTTTATCGCATAAACCTGGAGCGTCTTTTGTTTGCTTTTTATTTTGGTTTGATTTTTGTTTTGAGACCACCAATATCATTTTTATATGAGATAGCTACTGGAAGTTTGGGTTGAATTAAGTTGGATGCTATAATAATATTGGGAAAGGGATGTTTGAGTTGATTTAAAAAGATACATATAGTTGCATAATTCATGTGCTTTTTAATGAGTATTAATTTGCAAGTGTTTTATCAAGAGCTATCTCTTATTCATGTTTTGATGCTGAATGTTACTTTACTTTGTTTAACATGGATTGGTTAGTTCTATGGACACTTGTGCATGCATTTAGACGGTCAACTTTCTCCCTTTTGCTAGCCCAAAAATTCCAACAAGTAAAAACTTGTTTTCCAACACCTTCAACCAAAGTTTTTCCAGTGAGTCCACCATATCTACCTATTAGCTTTATGCTATTCCGAGTATGTTTATCATGTTACTTTGTGTTATCTATACCTCTGAATTAAAATGCTTATGTTATTGATTGTTATGGGGAAGTTGGTTAAATAGCTCTCACACCTTACTATTGCATTTAATAAACATGAACCATTGTGATTAAAATTATGAAGTTGTGAGATTGACAAGAGTCTTGGTTGGTAGTTAGCCCAAATGTGTTGTCACATGGCAAGCTTTCAACATGCTCATAATTATATTTAGTTGATATCATGTACTTTTGTTTATGGATGCCTATCATAGTGCCAAATAAATGTGGAAACTAAGTAAGTTTAAGTATTTTGTACAAATGGCTAGAGAGACACCTGGGCCGCTAATCTAAGCCATGCTACCATGGTGGAAATTTACTTACATGCTATGTGAACCTTCAGTGATGCACCTCATAATAAAAGGCTATATCAATAGTAAATAAAAAGGGTGTTGAGATTGTTCATTATGTTTGTTTGTCTTGTCATTTTGACATGGGCTTGTTCCATGTCCTGGGACAAGAGGTACCCCAGTTGACCCTCTTGATGACGCTATTATACAATGACTTTTACTTGAACTTGCTTTATATCCCAAGTTGAGTAACACCATGGTGTAGGTACTCGTATTCACGGGGCATGAGACTTTCAACCATTTCTTTGTCAAGCACACTACTCATATTTGCTTTCACTTTAAACTTTAACCATTCAAGATGTTATGATAAGGGGTAATCAGAGCTTGACACCAATACCACATTGCAAACATTAACTTAAGTAGAAGCATTTGGAAGTTAGATGAAACTTGTTCATGTTTTACCTCTACTCATATATATATCCACAGTGTCCACTTTTATATTCAGTTTTACAAGAATACTCTATGACCATTATAGGATGTTTTTACTTTTCATTATGCATACATTTGGTCCATAGTACTTTCTTCTATGTTACACTTTGTGAATTATCATTGAACATCCTTGCATTGAATATTTGATATCACTTCATAATCTATCTTGCATATTGCTACTCCTTTAAAGAATGAATCATTTGACTTTATGTAGCAATAGTAATCATCTTTGATATCCATTGATAGTCTTAAAATGCAAAGTCCATGTTGGTTTTATCACCTTTATACTCGAGGACGAGTATAGGTTAAGCTTGGGGATGTTGATGCATGTAAAATGCACAGATGAAATTTGCATTATAATACTCATATTTGCATCATATAAGGGTTATATCATTGTTTTATAATGATTTTGGGAAGATTTCACAGTTTTCCTATTTTTCTGGAATTAACCCTGCACTGGCAGAAAACCCTATTTTCTATATTTTCATGTTTTAGGGACCCAAGCGACGTCCAAATGACCTGAAAATTTGCGAGCATCATTTTTTGGAAGGAATGAAGCTTGGGAGTCAAGGAAGCGCACGAGAGGAGGCCTGAGGACCAAATTAGGTGGTCCCACGCGGCCAGATTCCTTGGCCGCGTGGGGACCCCTCTTTTGGGCCTCGAGGCTCCGTTGCCGTCGATCTTCGTCCCCACGCCTCCGTCTTGACCTAAAAACGCCTATAAAAATAGCCCCCCGACGTTTCTAGAGGGGAGCGCTGCCGAAACACAGAAACCATGAAACAGAGACCTGGAGTTGCAGATTGGAGGGGGAAAACTCCGGCGGGGCGCCGCCGGTGTGGTCTCCATCTCCCCCAACGACATCTCCACCGTCTCCATGATGAAGAGGGAGTAGTCCACCCCTGGACTATGGGTTTGTGGAAGTAACTTATGTATCTCTCCTCTCTTTGAGCTTCACTAATTAGCACCGTATGAGCTGCCGAACATGATTACGGTCATCTATGTAATTCCTTTGTAGTGGATCTCTTTATGAGTTAATATATGTTTGAGATTGCAATTGTTTTGTTTCAGTTATGAAAGTAGATGCATATTATGTACCCCGTTCTTGTCTACTTGTTTTGATCAAGCATGTTTATGAGAGCGTGTGTGGGGGAACGTGTGCATTAGTTGGAGTAATGAGGGGGTGGCTAGTACGGTGAAAGTGAGAGAAGTTCCGCGATCCACTTGGGTATTTTTACCTTACTTTGTTGTCTCACTAGGGATAAAGAAAAATACCATGCTACCGGAGGTGTGGGTGTGACCATTGCCACTTCTCCATGACTAGATCTAGCATGTTCTTATTTTAACTTCATGTCATAAGACTTAAAGCTATACTCTGATTTATCTTAATTACCGAGGTGGTAAGATTTAATTCACATCTTGGTGGAGTGTAAGAGAGATTAATAAACAAAAGATCTCTATGTTAGGACGTGATGCCCATATAATTAGTAACTTGTCATGAAACCTTTTTGTTGCAATCTCATATTTTAATTCTAGTGTTCCATTGTCTACCACTTTATTAAAGAGAGAGTGCATTTGTGAAACCATGAACCCCGGTCCATTTTTAATCATAAGAAACACCTTTCCAACAACTTTTATCCATTTTCCATTTTCTTCCATTTAAAAATCCGAAAATACAATAATACTTTTATATCTTGCATTCACAATATAAAACCCAAAAATATCATCCATCGTTGTTTCCACCATCCTTGCATATTTATTTATCATCATTGCATATTTATTTCTTGTTTGCATTTGTTTTATTTTGATATCATTCTCACACCTTGTGCTTGACAACCACTTGATGAGGTTGAGGGCACAAAACAATTTACTTTGTTTTGTAGGTTTTCAAGAGAAGGATAAGAAGATAAATCTTTCACTACTGATTCCCTGAGAATTCGATATTAAACCCTCGAGTCACCCCTCGTGGGGAAAACTGTCTTTCCTATACTATACACTCTGCACTTGGAGTCTCAACCTAACCATATTCATTTGACGCAGGTAACTATGTCAAAGGCCCCCATACCGTGCGGCGTCCACTGTGCTTGATGTAAGAACACTGTGGGAAGGAAGAAGACTGTAGCCGGGCCCGCCGGGTCCAGGTCGGGCAGCCCCTCCCCCCCCCCCGAATAGTGTTAGTTAGACATGTGGGCAACCCTTTGTCCCCTGGGCTTCCCTTTATAAGGAGCACCAGGGCTGCCCCCAGGGGGGAGGCTGATTTTTGGAGGCCAAGCCTCGTACTCACGCTCCGGAGGAACTCCCGGTCAGCCAGCCGCCCAGCTCCAGCAGCCAGCCTGGCTCTCCGGCAGCCGGCCGAGCTCACCCTCTCATACAGCTCAAGGAGCAACCTTTGTAACACCATATGAATTCCACCATATACACCAGATCATGCAGGAGTAGGGGTTTTACCTCCTCACGAGGGCCCCGAACCTGGGTACATCGTGTGTCAGTTTGCATGTTTGTGCCCAATCCCGCCTGTAGATGCTGCCGGCTGTGCAAGCTGCTCCCACACCTCACAAGCCTACACTAAGGCATATGTCCATACCACGACAGGCAGGGTGCCGAGAAGAGCTTCTGAACCCTCCCGAAATAGGGTTTGAGATGGCGGCGGCCTCAGACGTATTCTGGAAGTTGTGATCGGTTCTCCTCTGTTTTTAGGCCAGAGGGGAATTTATAGGCGAAGGGACGACGCGAGGCGATGGACAGGGGCCCTAGGTGGGCCCCACGCGCGGCCAAGGGGGGGCCGCGGCCAGGTGGCTCCTGGAGCCCCTGTGCCTCCCCTCCGGCTGTCCTTCGGGCTCCGTCTTCATTTCATATTGGAAATAATTCTTGTAAATTTTGAGAGCAATCCGAGAAACTTCTCAGAACAACTTTTCTGAAACAAAAAGACAGCAGACAACAAGAACTGGCACTGGGCATCTTGTTAATAGGTTAGTTCCATAAATTATGCCAAAATGATATACAAACATTGTAAAAATGTGTGGCACTGGTATATAATCAAGCATGGAACATAAAAAATTATAGATACGTCGGAGACGTATCAATCATCTTGAACTTGCACCACTCAAGCTTGATGACAAGCACTACTTGACGTCATCCCCATGGGCTATATGAAATCCTACTTTTGATGCAAGTCCATGGAACGATAATTACCCCATATATAAACACCAAACACATATATCATGGGTTAGTTCATAAAGCACAATTGAGAATTTGTTACCATACCATGAGACAAATTGATCCCACTTGATACATAATATATGCTTTGTGTGTTGATCAACTTGAATCCAGTCTTCACACTTTGTCTTGATCAACCCCATGCCTTCTCTTCTCTCATCATTATGATGATGTCTTGAAGGTAACATGAATGCTCACACAATCTTCATATCTTTAAGACTTGTTTTCCAAAGGCTTAAATATCACATGAGCATCCTTCGGATCACACCTTGAACACCACCTCGGTCATCACTTGATATTCTCCATGATTTATCACAATCTCTTGATGTACACAATGAATTCTTCACTTGATTGCATGTTGCAGGCCTTGGTAAACTATGCATCAACACATGAGTCCATCATGACGTCTACGTAGAGCCGATCTTGAATCGCTCTCTTGTAATCAAACTCTCAAGATCTGGATCATCCAGGGCTTAACACATAATGTAAATCATGACATCATTGAGTTTCACACAATAAATCAATATTCATTTATATTTCTTGATCATGTCATATTCATATCTTCACGTCGATGATCTTGATGTCAATACTCAATGTATATCTTTGTCTCCATGTCACCCAACCTTGAATCCAACACATGGTCTTAATTAAAGCATTATTTACGAAAACTCCTTCAAATGTAACTCTACACAAGACCCATTACCTCGACACTGCCGCAATCCAAGACTTGTATAACATGTGAAAAATATTCGTTTCAATATATTTTGCATAATATAATAGTGTCTGTCTATTATAACAAAAGTTCTTGATAGAAAAGTTAAAAATAATTATAATATAACAAAGGCATGATGTCGGCGATTCATCGTCGAACTGTGCTACCTAGGGCAATCAAGTTCAAGTAGATACACATTGCCATTGGTGATTGAGAGGGTCTATTCTTTTGTAGGGAAGAACACAACGGCTTCAGCAAGGCTCAATACCTAACTTCACGGTCAAGAAAACAAATTAGGTTGATTAATATCGAGAATCTGTCTTGCAAAGTAGGGAAATCAAATTCCGTTAACATGACGTGTGGGCCAACCAAGAATAAGGTTGGCCTAAATGTGGGTAACTTGTGTTTACAACCTAAATATTGGTGGTTCTACTCTAAATAAAATACTAATGATGGTTTTGTTCCAACAATTTTAAATCTTAACGCAAGATTACCGATAGAGCATGAACAATTTAATTTAATTAACATCATAAAGAGCTAGAAACAAAATACACAACCAAATGTTAGTATAGATTGGCGACTAATTTGCGAAAAATTGATTGTGTACCCACTGGCAACCAATGATTTAATTGTATCGATGGGCCGAGATATGCATAAGCAAAATAATTTAGAGGCACGACAATTGATAAGTAAACTGTGTTCTATATATTCATACTATGTCCTTCTTCGGTTCCATCCCATTGTTGAATGTCTAAATCTAACTAGCATATTCATAATCAGAGTCATGAAATGAGTGATTTTTTGATGAATTGCACGGTCTAGGTCAATCAAGTCCAGGTAGATAGATGTTCGCGAGAACGTAAGTTGAGATAACAAGGTTTTCCTAGGGAAGAGCACATCCGGTTGAGCACGCCTAAAACCTAAATTTGGGTCATGAAAGCAATCTAGGTTGATGAATAACATGAAACCCACACATGAAGTAAGAAAATCATATTCTACTACATGATGTGTGGGATGACTAAGAAGCGAATTTGACGGGCCTATAGGCCAGGTTAGCGATTTTCAAAAAATTAATAATAGTGCTTGTGCTCTATAAAAACCAATGGCACTTCCATTCTAGTGGTCTCAAGTCGAGTCGTGATCAGAGCGAGTAATTGAAGTTTATTATTGTCACGAAGAGCAAGAGACAAATACCGCAACCAAATGCTAGTACATATTAGGCACCTACATATTACCATTTAATTTTGCAAAAAAGATTCTGATTGTGTGCCTATTAAATATCGTAATCCAAGAGTCGGGATATGTATGATTTGGATGCACATGCATCAGTTAATAAGGCAATCTGGTTGTAGATATCTCATATTGTACTCTTCTCTGGTTACCTTGATCGTTTCAATGTCTATATAACAAGTATGTTACTGATAAGTTGCCCGTGACATGTGGTTTGTAATAAGATTTGTTTCGATCTCGATAATTGAGTAGAGAGCAGTAAAAGAAAATGAGAAATTCACAATTATATGACAAATGACTACACACTAAAAGTATTATGAAATTGAGAAGGATCTCTTGAATGAACATATAATAAATAATGGATGAGTTCGTATCCAAGAGAAGCAAACACTAATTAGATACCATGGGTATATATGATCCGTATCCTATCAACCTCATGTCATAGTTGGATGCATTTATGTGTAAAAAATGTCAATATCCTATGATTGTCAAATATCTCTCCATGTTATGAATTTTTCTATTTCGAGGATCATAGCCGAAACGGTCTTAAGTTACGAACTGTCTTAGATATTCTGTCGCTATGTGTTATTTTGTCTAAGCTAGAACTTTTTTTGTGTGTGTGAACGAGGTGATTTCATTTAGGTGGTAGCTCTCCAATTCTGTGTTTCCGTTCAAAGTTCATTGTCGATCAGCGAAATTATTCTCAAAATTCTTACGCTGTGAGAATTCCTTTTCGGAGATCATAGTCGAAGCGGTTGGTTCATTGCAAGTGTTATATTTGATACACAAGAAATACTCCTTCTAATGAGCGAAGTATTTAGTAGGGTGTGGCTAGGTATCAGTCAAATGAGAAACCGTTATGTCTCAGTCGACGATAGCTTCCTACCGATCGGGCCATCCAGCTAGCTAGCGATGCTCTTCACCTTGTTTTACAGTTACGTTTCTTCTTTCTTGGGCCTGGCTCCTTTTCTTGTTACATGGCTTTGTGAAATACACAGTGAGAGAATATTAACCTGTTTGTGGGCTTCGGTTGTGTGCAGCATGTGTAGTTTTTGCCATTTTATGGGTTTCGTGCAATACATAATAGAAACCATTTCTTTCAAATTTATGTGACTAACCAAACCAGTTGCACATTTTTCAAAGATTTGTGCAATAGGTTATTTAGTTGTAATTTTTTTTAGATTTGTGTGACTAACCAAACCAGTTGCACATTTCTCAAATATTTGTGCAAGTGGTTACTTAGGTGCTCATTTTTTTCATATTTAAGCAACTAACCTAACCAGTTGCACATTTCTCAAAGATTTGTACAACTGGTTACTTAGTTGCCCATTCCTTTTAGATTTGAGCAACTAATCTAATCAGTTGCACATTTCTGAAAGATTTGTGCAACTAGTTAGGTTAGTGCACATTTCTTTTAGATTTGTGTGACTAACCAAACCAGTTGCACATTTCTCAAAGATTTGTGCAACTGGTTACTTAGGTGCCAATTTCTTTATATTTGAGCAACTAATCTAATCAGTTGCATATTTCTCAAAGATTTTGTGTAACTGGTTACTTAGTTGCCCATTTCTTTTAGATTTGAGCAACTAACCTAACCTAGTACTATTGGCGTTGCATATTTCATTAAAAATGTGCAACTCGTTTTAAAAATTAGTTGCTAGCTGTAAGTTTTCGACAAAAGTGCAACTTGTAAATAACGGGACATAAAAAATTAAAAATAGATATACAACACTAGTCACTCTTTTAGTCGACGAGTTGGTTACACACTTCTTAAAAATGCAACTAATAAGAAAATGAAAAGAAATAGTAAAACTCAAACAAGAATAACGAGGAAAAAAGACAAAAATAAGAACAAAACTAAAAAAATACACAATCAAGCCGAAATCCTTACAATTTGCTTGTTTTAAAAATAAAACCTTGCTTAGTTGAACAAAAAATAGGATGCCAAATTTTACAATAAAAGGCACAAAAAGCATAGACAAAAAAAAGGGAAACACTGATTATCAGCCGGGGGCTCGCGCGCGTCGCAACGTCCGGGTCCTGTGCGCGACACGTGTCCAGCTCGTGGCGAAGAGAACGTGAGACACGCAGTGTATGGAGCCCACCACATCAACCTTATCTCTATTCTCCTCCGCTCGTTTTTTCCTTCCCTTTTCTCCTTCCTGCCTCTGCAGCGCAGGACACTGCCTCCTCCGTCAACCCCCAATCCCCCATGACTGGTGCTTGCCTCCTCCTCGCTAATGGTGGCCTGCAACCCTGCACCAGCTCGACCTCGCATCGCCTCCACAGCTCGCACGCCCACGCCGCCATAGCTCGCGCCGCCTCCACAGCTCGCACGCCCACGCCGCCACACATCTCCGCCAGCTTGCTCCATCAGCGGCTTTTAGCACTACTGCTGCAAGCCGTAGTCAGATGCTTGATGAGGCGATGGCTTTGCCGCTGCTGCGAGCCGCCGCGGGAAGTGCTACCGGCGGCAAGCGTTGATGCTACAGGTGGCTGCTGGCGGTTCGCTGCGAGCTGGGGCGGGAGGTGCTACCGGTGGCCGCGAGCCGTGGCGGAGGTGCTACCGGCGGCAGGCACCGATCCTACTGGTGGCTGCCAGCGATGCTGCAAGCCACAGCGGGAGGTGCTACCGACCGTAGGCGAGGATGCTACCCGGTGGCTGCTAGCTAGGGATGCTCCGAGCCATGGTGGGAGGTGCTACCGGCGGCGGGCGCCGATGCTGTCGGTGGCTCCAGGCGGTACTGCGAGTAGGAGGCGCGATGCTATCGGCAGCAAACGGCGATGCTACCAGCGTCATGCCGCGTTGCTACCGACGTGGATCGGCGTTGCTACAATCGGTCAGTGGCGGTGCTCACAAGGGCCAGCGGTTGTGCTATCAGTCGGCGACGGCAACCAGCGGTGGTGCTATCAGCGGCATGCGGTGTCGCTGCCAACGTTGGGCAGCGCTGCTGCAATCGGTCAGGGGTGGTGCTACCAGCCTTGAGCGGCGAGCAGTTGGTGATTCAGGGTGTCGGTCGTGGTCGGAGGCGGCGCTCCGCCGAGCTCGCTGCTGCGAGCGACGAGGGAGGCGGTTGCAGCAGGCGGGTGCGTCGGTCATCTGCTACGAGCATCGACGATGCCGCGACGAGTTTCTCCGTCGACGGCGTGGCTCCCGTGATGAACTGAACCGGCTGCGGACCGTAGCGGAAAAGTGACCGGCGGCGGAGCTACCAACGGTGTGCGGCGGTGCTGCAAGGGATAGGTGTTGCTGCTACAAGGGTAGACGGCGGCGCTGAGGAGCGGGTGGTGTTCTTTTACCTGGGAAGGGCTCGCCGACGGCGGCCATAGCACGAGGGAGCTCCGCGCGGCACCCAGTGCGGACGGTGCGAGCTATGCGGAAACTACATTGGGGATTTGTTTTCACGGTCAAAGTTGCGTGCGAGCGATGCAATTAAATGATGGAGTTTTTTTTATATGAAAGCGGACACGTGTCAACCGCTCTATGCGGAGGTTCGGGAGTTTCTAGCCCCCGGGGGACGCTCAGCAGGATCCCAAAAAAATGGTTGCCCAAAAATATTATGGACAAAATTGGTGTTCATTAGTTTATGTAGTATAAGTATTGAAAGCGTAAAAGGAAAATAGGGTTTGGGTGGATGACTCGGCACACACAGGGCCGGCCGATACCTTCTCATTATATAGGAATTAGATTACATGGTTAAATACAATACATCTAACACATATACGTATACACATATATACGTATTCTATCACCCTCCCTCAATCTCAACCGGTAAGAGAAGATTGAGATTGCCCCTACAATGATTATATAATGGCAACGGAAGTGGCTTGCTGAAGATATCAGCGACTTGATCCTTGGACGAGATGAACCGAATCTGAAGTTGCTTTTGAGACACACGCTCACGAACAAAGTGAAAGTCAACCTCAATATGCTTTGTTCTTGCATGAAAAATGGGTTAGCTGACAGATATGTGGCACCAATGTTGTCGCACCACAGTACTGGAGGCTGATCTTGTGCAACACCAAGTTCCCGTAACAAGGACTGGACCCAGATAAGCTCGGCTGTAGCATTAGCCAGAGCTTTATACTCAGACTCGGTACTCGACCGTGAAACTGTAGACTGCTTGCGAGCACTCCAGGCGATCAAATTACCTCCATAAAAGAGGGCAAATCCCCCCATAGATCGCTGATCATCCATACTGCCAGCCCAGTCTGCATCAGAGAACGCAGACAACAGAGTGGAGGAAGAGGCTCGAAACTGAAGACCACCACTAGTAGAAAAAGGGGCATCAGTACCGGTTTTATAGGGCCTTTAGTACCGGTTGTGCAACCGGTACTGAAAGGTCGGCACTAAAGGGTCACCCCTTTAGTACCGGTTTTATATACAACCGGTACTAAAGGCCCTCCACGTGGGCACGACAACGTGCGCGCAGGCGGAGGACCTTTAGTACCGGTTTGTAATGCAAACCGGTACTAGAGGTCCCGGGGTTTTTTGCCCCCCCTTATTTTTCCAGGGAGGTTTAGGTTTTCGGTTTTATTTCTTTTCGCTTATTTTTCGGGGTTTAGGGTTTCTGTTTTTTTTCCTTTTCGCTCATTTTTCAAGGTTTCGGAGGAGAGCACGTATAAATTACCCACTACACATATAAAGTACTCACTACACATATAAAGGACTCTCGTTAATTACATATAAAGTCATAATTACAATAGAGATCACCGCTAGCTATAGTACATGCACGGAGTGAGTCTATTTTTCGACATAGTGGAATTCACCGAATTCATCTATGACATGCGTCAGAAAGAATCCCGCCAATTCCTCTGCAATAGCTTTTACGCGGTTTTCTGGTAGGAGCTGGTTCCGCTTCCTTGACATCTTTAAAAGAAGGAGATCAAATCAGTTATGATCGAAACTAAACACAATTGATGGTAGCAAAATAAAAGTTGTGTATGATGTTTACATACCTCTCGATTTCTTACACTATTGACTCTCTCATTGACCCTCGTGTGAATATACTCGCAAAAGTTGTGCAAGACATCTGTACTTAGACCAAATCTTAAGTTCCTTGTGTCAGCTGCAAAATGCCCAAACGCACTGTCGATGTTTCTCCACTGAGACCCATCAGCGGGGTGTCTCAGCATCTCGTCTTCCTTACGGTCCTCTTTGTGCCATCGCAACAACTTGGCATGCTCTTTGTTTCGGAACAAACGTTTCAACCGTGGTATTATAGGAGCATACCACATCACCTTCGCGGGAACCCTCTTCCTGGTGCTATGCTCGCCCTCAACATCACCTGGGTCATCTCGCCCGATCTTATACCGCAATGCACCGCATACAGGGCATGCATTCAAGTTCTCATACTTCTCACCGCGGTAGAGGATGCAGTCATTGATGCATGCATGTATCTTCTCCACCTCTAATCCAAGAGGGCAGACAATCTTCTTTGCTTCGTATGTATTGTGGGGCAATTCATTATTTCTTGGAAGACTCTTCTTAAATATTTGTAGCAACTCTTCAAATGCCTTGTCAGATATTCCATTCTTTGCCTTCCACTGCAGCAATTCCAGGGTGGTACCCAGCTTTTTCTGGCCATCTTCACAATTTGGGTACAACAATTTTTTGTGATCCTCTAACATGCGCTCCAACTTCGACCACTCGTTTTCAGTTCCGCACTTCATCTGTTCATCAAGAATGACCCGACGAAGATCATCATCATCGGATTGATCAACAATGACCTCATGCTCAACTTCGTCTTCCCCCATTGTAGTATCACCGTGTTCAGAGAACACAGGATAGTTGTCATCATCCTTTTCTTCAGGGTCTTCCATTATAACCCCTCTTTCTCCATGCTTGGTCCAACAAAAATAATTGGGCATGAAGCCTTGTCGCAACAGGTGGGAGTGTATGGTTCTTACGCTCGGGTAATTCCTCGTATTCCGACATTCATCACATGGACAAATCATAAAACCATTCTTCAGCTTGTTTAACTTAACCACATCGAGAAAACGATGCATGCCATCAATGAACTCGGGAAGGCGTCGATCACCGTACATCCATTCTCGGCTCATCTGCATTACATAAATAAATCAAAAACCATTACACCAGCTAAATAATGAATAGAGATACGTGACCAAATTAATTAATACAAATTCATCACATTAAAACCAAAGTAGAGTAGTGCCCAAATGTAATACATAGTTCTCACGAAACATACATCAATCGAAACTAACATACAACTATCTAAATAATTTATATCCAACAACAAATGCGATCAGAATCGCAACCAAGGTAACTATTGAACCAACAGCATAATGATACCAAGCCTCTTGACTAATGACATATTTTCTAATCTTTTTAAGCTTGACGCGCATTGCATCCATCTTCATCTCGTTAGCAGTGACGACGTCGGCAAGCTTGACCCCGTGAGCATCGACGATGTCGGCAATCTTCAATTCCAATACCATCTTCTCTTCCAGGCATTGGAGACAAAGATCTTCACTTATCTTCAATTTTGCTTTTAAATCGTTGTTTTCTTTTTCTAAAAACTCGACAATAGGGTCGGCTGGAATTTCCGGTTCAACTACCTCCTAAATAGAAATATATCTATGTCAAGTTGGTCGGCATGATTGTTATAACGATGAAACAAATAAATAGTTATAAAAATATACCACATCAGAATCATAGACCGGACGAGGTCCGACGGGGACGGATATCAAAACCATGACACTATACATATAAAAAAACATAATAAAATTATACAAGAAATAATTATGCATTTAAATCATATAACTAACATTTTTTAAAATAAAAGATTAAAAAAGAGGCTCACCGAGGTAGTGTCGGTGACGGAGCGGCGCGGGCGATCGACGGCGGTGAGGAAGGGGACGGGACGACACTATATAAAACCACAAATTATACTTTAATTTGAGCTCAAAATGCATATAAAACAAATGAAATCCCTAACTTAGGAATTTCATCAAACACCTTGCAAGCACCACCAAAATCAAACTTGCACGAAAATGAGCTAAACTTGAAATGCGGAAGAGAAGATGAAGTTGCTAACCCTTATATATGTAGGTGCCACCAATCTTGAAAGTTGTTGGAGAAAATGGTGGTCAATTTGAGCTTGGGAGAGAGGAAAAATGGAGTGTGGGTCGAGTTGCTACAAATGGAGCTGGCTCGGGCTGGAAGAAGCAAATATAGGCAGCACCTTTAGTACCGGTTGTTATTACCAACCGGTACTAAAGGGCTTGCCGTGGGGCCACCAACCGTGGCTGCACCTGCATCCCCCTTTAGTACCGGTTTTTAATAGCAACCGGTACTAAAGGTCCATCTTTAGTACCGGTTGGTATGAAAAACCGGTACTAAAGGGTTGGAGGCCTGGCGCAGCTAAACAACCGGTGCTAATGACCCCCTTTAGTACCGGTTTTTGGACAACCGGTACTAAAGGGGGTGCACCATTGCCCCCTTTTCTACTAGTGCACTGTCTACTGTGAACCGCACATAGCGAAGAATGCGTTTGACGGCAGCCCAATGAGGAGTGCGAGGCTCAGAAAGGTACTGACACACCTTGTTAACAACAAAGGACAAATCAGGACGTGTCATTGTGAGATACTGCAAACCGCCAACAATACTGCGATACTGTGTAGCCTCCTCAGACGAGAGAATATCACCATCAGCACTGCATAGCCGCTCAGAAGATGACATAGGAGTGGTAGCAGGACTGCACTTCAACATACCAGCACGCTGAAGCAGTTCAAGAGCATACTTGCGCTGTCGAAGAATTAGACGGCCAGACGAGGATGAGTCCACCTCAATGCCCAGAAAATAATGAAGAACGCCAAGATCTTTCACAGCAAAATCAGCTCGAAGTGCAGTGATTAACCTGGGAATACCAGCAGCAGTAGAGCTAATAACAATGATGTCATCAACATATACCAAGAGATAGACAGTCACATCGGGCCTCTGAAGAATGAACAGTGAGGTATCAGCAGTAGACGGCGAAAAACCCAAAGAGCCAAGTACGGAACTGAGACGAGCATGCCATGCACGAGGAGCTTGCTTCAATCCGTAGAGAGACTTGACTAAACGGCAGTAATGATCAGGTTTATCAGGGTCAGCAAAACCAGGAGGCTGTCGCATATATACCTGCTCATCAAGAAAGCCATTAAGAAAGGCATTCTGAATATCAAGCTGACGGAGGTGCCACCCACGTGAGAGAGCTAGAGACAGCAGAAGACGCACAGTCACAGGCTTGACCACCGGAGAAAAAGTCTCCTCATAGTCCAGACCATACCGTTGCTTAAAACCTTTTGCAACTAGTCTCGCCTTGTAGCGCTCAATGGAACCATCAGCATGAAGCTTGACTTTAAACACCCAGCGAGAGTCAATCAAATTAATGCCAGAAACAGGTGGAACAAGTGTCCATGTACCATTGTCCTTCAAAGTGGAGAATTCTGTTTCCATAGCAGTGCGCCAATGAGGAATACGGAGGGCTTCTCGATAATCGCGAGGTTCAGCAATATCCTTTGACACTGCAAGTGCTGAGAGAACTGTGTTCCATGCTACTGTGCCATCAGTGCGGACCTTAGGCTGCGAGATACCACGGCGCAACCTTGTAATTGGGCCAGAACGCGTGGCAGCCTGCTCAGCATCCAACAGTGGTGGATCCACAGGAGCAGGGGACGGAGGCGGTCCATCAGAGGGCGATGAAGGAGGCCCAGCAGAGGGCAGCGAAGGAGGCCCAACGGTGGTGGGTGCAGGCGGCCCAGCAGGGGGCGGCGACGGCGGACCGTCGGACGAAGCAGCCTGACCAGCGCTTGGGCCAGGCGAGGAGCATCCAGCCGAGCCAGGCTGAGAGTAGCTCGAGTCAGAGCCGGATGGTGGTGAGCAGCCCAAGGTCGGGCCATGCAAGCCATGCACACGATCGACATGCGGCACGCCTGGCACAAGATCAACGTGCGGCGCTGATGTTTCCGGTGTAAGTACCTCCAAACGAGCTCCACGATGATTACCTGCACCATGATTAGCAAGCAATGGCGGAGTATACGCAATATCCATAAATTGGTCAGCAGAAAGTAAAGCGGACTCCGTGTGTGGTGGTAATGAATGAACATTGGGCATGTTGGAAAAGGGAAAATGATTCTCATCGAATATCACATCCCTAGAGATATACACTCGTTTAGAAGGAACATGGAGACATTTGTAACCTTTGTGCAAGGAACTATAGCCTAAGAATACACACTTCTTGGACCGAAAATCAAGCTTATGATTGGTATAGGGACGAAGGTGAGGCCAACAAGCACATCCAAAAACCTTAAAAAAGGTATAATCAGGGGTCTCATGAAGAAGACGCTCAAGAGGAGTTTTCATGTTAATAGTGCGACTAGGCATCCTATTTATGAGGAAGCAAGATGTGGCAAAAGCATCACTCCAATAATATAGTGGTACGGACGCATGAGCAAGGAGAGTAAGACCAGTCTCAACTATATGACGGTGTTTGCGTTCAGCGGTGCCATTTTGTTGATGAGTGTGTGGACAAGACACACGATGTGAGATACCCAGGTTATGAAAGAAGGGATGAAGTTTCTCATACTCACCACCCCAGTCAGTTTGTACATGCAAAATTTTGCGACCAAGGAGACGTTCAACATGTTTTTGATACTGAAGAAAAACATCATAAACATCAGACTTATGCTTAAGCAAATAAAGCCAGGTAAAACGACTGTATGCATCAACAAAGCTCACATAAAAGCGATGTCCACTAACAGAAGTCTGGGCAGGACCCCAAACATCAGAATAAATAATCTCTAATGGAAATTGTGTTACACGAGTGGACAAGGAGAAAGGTAGTTGATGACTCTTCCCTTGTTGACATGCATCACAAATTGACGATGTTTTATTGGACTCTAAGACAGATGGCAAATCATGACTGCGAAGAACATGTTGAACAATTTGTAAAGCTGGATGGCCTAGGCGACTGTGCCACATATCCCGTGACAACTTAACACTGCTGAGCGCTTGCTTGATAACTGGGGCTTTAATCTCATATAGACCATCATGGCAACGACCTCTAAGAATGGGCTCCCGCGTGTCCCGATCCTTTACAAACAAATCATGAGGATGAAGTTCAATGAATACGTTATTATCATGTGAAAGCTTACTCATAGAAAGAAGATTACGAGTAGCATCAGGAACATGAAGAACACGATGTAAACTAAGAGGTCTAGTAGACGGAGTGGGTAACAGTGCATGACCAATATTATGAATACGCATACCTGTACCGTTTGCTGCATGGACTTGGTCGGTGCCGTGGTATGCCTCACTGGTGGTGAGTCTGTCGAGATCATGCGTGATGTGGTGAGTAGCTCCAGAATCAGCGTACCACGCGGGATCAACAGTCTGTTGATGTCCAGCATGTGCATTGCCTTGAGAGGCAGCCATTGCCATGGCCAGTTGGCGCTCCGTGCCACTGCCGTTGTTGCCGAGGCCAAGGAAGTCCTTGTTGAAGCGTTTGAAGCACTTTGACGCGGTGTGACCAGGGATGCCGCAGAGCTGGCAGGTCACATCACGGCCGCGACCACCCCTTCTGTTGCCAGAACCAGACGGTGCTTGCTGGTTGGCTTGCTGTGTTGGTGCGGGTCGAGGTGGAGGCGCGGGCGCACGGGATGGCGGTGGCGAGGGGCGATACTGCGGACGATAGCCACCACCAGGAGCAGCACCATAGGCTGCTGCAGAGGGAGCTCCATAGGCCGCGATCTGCGCGGCAGGAAGATGATACGCGGCAGCTGCAGCACGTCTCGCCGAGACCCGATGCTCCGTGGCCTGAAGCTGAGCGTACAGGTCACGGATCGGCATGGGTCCAGTGCGCGCGTTGACGACCTCATAGAGAGCGTCATACTCGCTGTCGAGCCCAGCGAGAAGATAGGAGATGAACTCGGCGTCGCGCAGAGGCTCGCCGATGCTGGCCAGCGAATCAGCTAGTGCCTTCATCTTGTGGAAGTACACGGTGATGGTGAGCTCGTGTTTCTTCAATTCTTCCATCTACTGGCGGATCCTAGAGGAGCGCGCGATGGATGTCGACGCAAAAGCGCCGCTGAGTGTCTCCCAGGCTTCACGGGAGGTGGAGGCAAACATCACCATGCCGAGGACGCTCTCCGTCATGGAAGAGACGAAGGCCGAGAGGATGGACTGGTCCTGCTGGATCCAGTGTTGGTAGGCCGGATTGGCTTGGGGAATCATTACCCCACCGGCATGCATTACGCCGATCCGATCAGGAGGGCAGGGCATCGAGCCGTCGACGTACCCCATAAGCAGCTGGCTGCGGAGAAGGGGAGCGACTTGGGCCCTCCAGAACAAGAAGTTCTCGCTGTGCAGCTTAATGGTGATGGCTGACGCGATGTTGACGACGGACGGCACGGCAGTGTTGGAGAAGACCGGTGCCGGCGCGTTGGTGAAGGAGGACCCCGCCATCAGATTGACAGGAGCCGACGACGCGACCTGCCCCGCCATCGAGTAGAACATGGCGGGCGAGGTGCTGCCCACGAAGCCCGACGTCGTGGACACGGCCAGCGCATCGGTGAAAAAGGAGATGGGAAGCGACGGCGCGACAGCGGGCGCCGAGGTCATGGGCGCCGAGGTCATGGGAGGCAGCGAGGCAGTAGGGGAAGGCGTTGTCGTCATGGGAAGAGAAGGATCGATGACGGGAGAAGTGGTGGAAGAGGTGGTCGCCATCGAGAAGAACCGGCGGCGACGGCTAGCGGAAGATGTGAGAGCGGCGGCGGCTAGAACAGGGCCAGCTCTGATACCATGAAAGCGTAAAAGGAAAATAGGGTTTGGGTGGATGACTCGGCACACACAGGGCCGGCCGATACCTTCTCATTATATAGGAATTAGATTACATGGTTAAATACAATACATCTAACACATATACGTATACACATATATACGTATTCTATCAAGTATTGCTACTGGACATAACAAATGTGATGGAAAGGTGGCCCAACCTTCTACTTTTGAGGGTTGCGTACTACTCTTGAGGGTTGCAGGTCGTGAGTTCGAATCACGCAGCCGCGGCCATCAATTTTTCTCTCACTATTCAAATAATAATTGCCACGAATCTCCAACAAATCAGATGGTTCTAAAGATTAACTGAGACATAAGAAGTTCTCAGGTGCGTGAGAACTAGCAAAACCGAAGTATTTATTGTGTACAATATTTCCGCTGTCACTGCATTAGGAGATAAATTCACATGCTGGTGATCAAATGTTGAGCGTTCAACCATTCCATTCCAATTGCGCGTTCGCTGTCATGCGGACTCGTACTAAAGAGTACTGTAACATATGCATCAGATTTGTCCCAACCCAGACAGTCTCGGTTGAGCTCCTTCGTGCAGACAAGCAATGACTTCCATGGTGTTTGGGCAGAAAACAAATCGCACGACGGCAATTAGAAGTGCAGATCGGAAGAGAAATTACTACTTTAGTAAATCTATGTCGGCGTCACACCCATGTAGAAATAATCACAGGCAGCACCGACAGCGAACTGTCCCCAACGATACAGTGCACACTACAAAGTACAAAACACCAATCGACGTGCGGCGACGAAGGACGTTGACACGCACCACCAGAGAGGAACGCATCAGTTCCCGTAGCTCGATCGTATTCCTACTGCCGTACGCGGTTCACCACGACCACACCGCCGGGCTCGCCTGGCCAACCGCCGGCAGCGGCGGCGGAGGCACCAAGCAGTGCTGCGGCCACCGCCACAAGTACCCCTCACCGCAGCCGGCAGCGAGCTTCTGGGTCTGGTGATGGCCCATCTCCTCCTCAACGTCCATCGCCACCGCCGCCCCCTCGGCGTCCTCCTCCTCCCGGTCCACCGTCTCCGCAGCCGTGGACGCCTGATCCGGCTCTGCCGACGCGGGCGCGGCAACCCAAGGGACCACGGCCAGGTCGGCGCCGCCCTCTTCCTGCGCGCTAGACAGCACCGCCCGCACCGTGCGGCTGTCCGCCTCCCGCAGCATGTCGTGGATCCACTCGGCGCCGGCGATCACGGGCGCCCACGGCCGGAGCCGATGTTGGCCGAGAAGGCCGGGCAGGCCTCCAGCCGGCGCGGCGTCCACGTCGGGGCCGCTGTACACCACCACCGCCATCTCCCCTTCCGGGGCCCCGAGCGATGGCGTCGGTGGCTCCTCCCCCATCGACACGTCGCTCTCCATCTCGACCGCCGCCGGCACATCGTGGCCGGTGCTGGCACTTTCCAGCCGCCTCATCTTTGTCGCGCGGCAGGAAACAAGGTCCTCATCGCCGGGGCACGATAACGGCCCCGGTTCATCGGCACCCTTCCTTTTCTGCGCCACGCCGGCGCCGGAGGCGTACTCCATGAGCACCACCATCACGAATTCAGGATCACTGTCAGCTTCCTTCCTTGCTCCCTCGCGCGCTAACCGAAGAGACGGCTACAATTCTAATTCCTCGAATTCTGTATGTGCCTGTGGTCGTAGCGAGAGGAGTGTGTGATGGCGGGAGATATATGAGCTCCATCGGGAGAGGAGTGGAGTGGACGGGTGGAAAGGAAGAGAAGCGTGGAGAAGCTTCGGTTGGAGAGCTCCGGAAGCCTCTGGAATTCTCGTCGCCTTTCCTGGACAATGACAGCATAGATTTTTTTTTGACCTCCGGTCATTGGGCAGCATAGATTTTCAGCTGGTAATACGCAGAGAAGTTTAAGCATTTACCCAGTCAGAAGAGACGTCTCCCAACATCGCATAAGGCGTTTACACATGCACAAATCAAACTTTCTTTTCTCTCCCACCGCTTGAGCTCCAGTATTTTGAGAGTCGTCTCTCTCTTTTCCGTCGCCTCGCCGGCGCGCTCCTTTCTCCTCTCCGGCGGTTCTGCCGCTCGGCGTGGATTAGGATGCGTTGCTTGGCTTGTATATATTAGCTGTAGCTGTAGTTTTAGCTTCTTTGCTAGCTGTGCCTCGATGGCGTCTGAGAGTAGGTCGTCGGATCTTAGCTGCCAGATCCGACGCGCCGGTGCCTTCTTCTTCCTAGCTGCAATTCGTCGGTGGCAGGCGGAGGTGCAGGCGAAGTGGATGGAGGCCCGCATCTCTCTAAATAAGGTATGCACAGGAAGCTTGGATCTGGGGCCTTCCGGCCAGCCCTGGATTTCGACTGTTCTTCGTCTTCTTGTTGATGTGCTCTTGAGGTTGGAGCCCATGAGGAGGACAAGATCTGGTGGCTTCCATATGGTCGAACCCCTAGATCTCCGCTGCTTCTTGTTCGATTCGTCTCCTCTGCTCGAGATTGCAGAGTTTGATGGCGGATCTGTGTGTGCTGATTGGAGGCGGGGAGCTAGGTTTAATGGAGCTTTGGGTCTGGATGCATCCTTTCTTCTATGCTGCAAGGGGAGCGGGAAGGGGAGTGGATGGATTCGATCTGTTGCTTCACAGGGGGATTTTCTGGCTGCTAATCACGGAGTTCCTCAACGGAGGCGATCTTTCGCCGATGTTATTCCTGGCCAAGGTGGCTACTCCGTGCCGTGGTGCTTCTTGCTCCATGGTGTCATCAACCTCCAGGCCGGCGTGCCACAAAGGAGGCCCTTCATCAGCTCTGCGGCGGCGCTCAACGTTGCGTTGTCTCCAAGTGGTATCGTCCCCGGCGATGGCGCTGACGGCCGCTGTGTCGAGCTGCTCTTCTTCCTCGGTGGAGAAGGACCCAATTGCGTTTCCAAATTTTTATTTGAGGTCCTTTTTGTAAAGTCCAAGGACTTGGTTGTAATTTTCTTTTACTTTGTGGTCCTTGATGTAATTTGTAACCCCACCGACTAAATGCAGTCTGGACCCTTCGGGGTCCTTCCCCTTGTTCAAAAAAAAAAAAACATGCACAAATCACAAATGATCTCGACAAACAGATTCATTGATATTTTTTCGATAAAGTGAGCTTTATTTCCTAAAAAGATTTAAGAATTACACTCGGCCTCTGCATAACTAGGATGAACAGCTGCAACAAGTCGAACGGTACAAAAATAAATAGACAGACGAGTTACATATCAAAATGAGAATTATAAAAACGCCTATTGTGGTGGAAGGCCGATCCGCAAATGATGCTGCCATCCATGTTGGGATAAAAAGTCTCTGGCCGTATCCTCCAGCCTTGTACGCACCTGGTTGCGATGCTACACATGTTGCAACGGAGACCACGAACGGAGAGTAGATGTACTCCTGTAGATAACTTGCATTAGAGATGAATTTTTATCATTAAAACCTTGTCATTTCTACACAGCCAAAACGAACATATAACGGCTAACGCTCTCATCATAATAAGTCGTTTAAACCTATGATCCACACCCCAATTGCCAAAAATATTTACAATGATGTGTGGTGATATAAGGTAGACCTCATTTGGATGATTGACCATATAGAAGTAGCAACTTTACACTTAAGAAATAAGTGCTTAATAGTCTCGTCTTTATGACACAAAACACATTTTTTGCTTCCATGTGAGTTGCGTTTTGCAAGGTTATCTTTAGTTAGAATTACTCCTCGACGAAGATACCACGAAAAGACTTTGTGTTTTAGTGGGATCTTCATCTTCCAATTTTTTTGATTATTATCTGAATTTACCATTATTATGTAAATTCTATCGAAACTCATCAGTCATTTGCGTCAAATAATGATACAAATGATACAATCAGACAACATAATGATAGGTTCAAGGGCACGTACAGCGCAGGCGCTATCGACGGGCGCTAGGACTAAATTCCTGGTAGTTATGCAATAATCCCGTTCGATCCTGGGATTGAGCCTAGCGTCGCCGCAAAACTAGTCGCCGGGCGCTTCGCATTTTTTCCCCGCAACTAGCCACCATCGTACGCAACAGCACGCCTTATTCAGGCGGAAAAAAGAAGTTTTAAGCGTCCGCGGCGCCGTTGGCGTTGGAGACATGGACTCCTATACAGGCGCTACTAATTAAATCATTAATTTTTATGTCTTAAGCGTCTTGACAAGCGCCCCTGCAGTGTACATGCCCTTATATAGTTCCTTCCTTAATTAGATGAGTACACATGATACAATCAGACAACATAATGCCGTTTCAGATAATGGATGCCTGCTAAGCTACAGAGCAGCTCGATCAGAGCATCGTTAATGGCTTAATGCGTCAGGATGCGCCTCAGTGGACCAGTGAAGATCTACAGCCGAGCGGACGGCGATGGTGGCGGCGACGGCGGGAGCTCGAAGAAGTCGAACATCTCCGGGGCCAGGTCGTCGAACGGCACGTCGGGCGCGCCTCTCCGCGCCGGCACGATGTGGCCGTAATCGTCATCTTCCTCCCCCAGCCCAAAGAACCCGGCCGACGGCTCCAGCTCCCGCTTCGGCTCCAGGAAGGCCGACGGCTCCAGCTCCCGCTTCGGCTCCAGGAAGGCTCCAACAAGTGCGGGCGCGTCGATGAAACCGGCGGCATCAACCATCGGCGCAGGGTCGCCGGCGTAGAGGAAGGAGAGAGGGTGATGAGCCTGCGGAGCGGCGCCGTACCCGTACGAGCTGCTGCAGCCCGTGGCGGCGGCGAACCCGATGGGAGACTGCAGGATGGATTCGGGGTCGATTATTCCGGGGAACGGGGAATTGGCGCACCGGTTCGCCGTGAGTGGTGGTCCTTGGCTGCTTTCTCCGATGTGGTGGTGGTGTACCGGAGTCTCTTGGAAGGGGATCATCTTGCCGAAGCAGGGATACTGATCCTGCCAAACAGAGTGAAATGTGCAACAGTGCAAAGGCTTTCAGATCACAGAAATGGCAGCATGATCGAGTCCTAGAATGGAAAAGGCGCACATGACATGTATTTCTTCTAGACATTAGTTTCACATAATGTTGTTTTAGGATGTGTAGTTAAACTCTTGAAGCTTTGACCACTTGTAAATTTGTCAATTTCTGCAATGAGATTAGTAGCTACCTGATTAAAAGAAAATTTGATGAATAAACAGGCAAGAGTGTTTGAATTTGTAATTTCATAAATTTTCACTAAGATACGATTAATAATGGACAAACAAAATGTACCAAGTGTGTAATGTATCTTGCCCAGTTCAGGAGAAGCAAGTGTCGTTCGATCGTTTCAGGAAAACCGAGGCACAAAATCAGGTTCAGAAATAGGGTGATCTCTTGTTCAGAAGCAACAAGTCGTTCTCAAGCAACAGAATCACCTCGGAAGCGCGTGCCGCCGCCGCAGGACCTCCTGCCGCTGTGCCTTCTAGCCCACGAGAGCGCGACGCCGCCGAAGAAGAAGAAGGAGCGCCGCTGCCGCCGGCACTGTGCTTGGCGGAGGCGGGCCTCCTGCGGGGCAGGGGCGCCCGCAGCATCCTGGCTAGCCGCTTCTGCCGCGTGCTCCAGAAGTTCTTGACGTCGTTGTCGGTCCTGCCGGGCAGGTACGTCGAGATCCTCGCCCACTTGTTCCCGAACTGCGCCTGCAGCTCGATCACCACCCGCTCCTCCTCCGCCGAGAACTTGCAGCCCCTTCATTCGACACAAAAACAAACACACCATCATCCTTCAGTGCTACGTCACGCAGAGGCCGGCCGCCATGGCTGATTGAAATTGGATGCCCAGCATAACCAGAGGGAAATGGAGGGAGGAGAAAGCGGATTACGTCTTGAGGTTTGGGCGGAGCTTGTTGACCCAGCGGAGGCGGCAGGACTTGCCGGTGCGGGGCAGGAGGCCTTTGGATCGAATGGAGCTCCACTCGCGGGGGCCGTGCTCGCGGACGTGCTGCTGCAGCACCTCGTCCTCCTCCGCCGTCCACGGCCCCTTCCTCACCGCCGCCCGGTCACCGCCACCACCGCGCGGATGCATCGTCGTCCTCCGCTGCAAAAAGCCACCACCGCGATCATGCCAATCGCAAGCACTCGCCGCGAGCGTTCGGGAGAAGAATTGGAATGGCACCCAGGCGCGCCCACGAACGCCCACTTCCTGCGATGTAGGGGGAAGTGGGAGGAAGATTTGTATTCGAGAGCGGGGAGCCAATCGTCCACGCCAGCCGTTCGATCGTGATCGCAGGGCTGTTTTTAATTCTGGGGCACAACGGGACGCAGCAACCGCCCCCTTCCCACAACTCTTGTCCGAAAACGTGCTTGCAAATCAAATCAAATCCAAAATAGTTTCATAAAAATAAAGTCTAAATGTTGGAGAAGGATACGGCGGCCACGCCGACTTGGAGCGTACGACAAGTCACCGAGCTGGAGTCCTAGTCAAATACAATTGTAATTCTATGTAAACTCATGTAAATCTTCTAATATATATATGCGAGGCTGGGGCGTGCGGTTTAGCACCCCAGATCATTGGTATCATTGTTTACATGGTATCAGACACCAGGTCCCGTTCCTCCCTAAACCCTAAACCGATCTAGCCTCTTTCTCTTCGATCTCTATCCATGGGTTCGGCCGAAGACCTCAAGAAGCTCGAGGCCGAGCTCAAAGAACGTGAGTCCCTCCTCAAAACTCGCCAGGAAGAACTTGATCGGCGTCTCGCCGACGCTAGCAAAGCCCCAGCCACCCAAAACCCCTCCTCCTACGTTGCCTCCATAAAACCCAATGTCGCCATTACCCTAGATCTCCAAGATTCCAACTACGACAAGTGGCGCGAGCTGGTGCTCGTTGCCCTCGGCCGCTATGGCCTCACTCATCATGTCCTCGGCGCTGGCGATGCCACCCCCTCCGACACCTCGCCCACCTCCGATTGGGCACGCGATGACTACACCGTCCTCTCCTGGATCTACGGCTCGATCTCTCCCGAGCTCTTCGGCATCATCATGGCACCCGGGTCTACGGCGCGGCAGATCTGGGACTCCATCGCCAACCTCTTCCACGACAACAAGAAGAGCCGCGCCCTCGCCCTTGATGCAGAATTCCGCAACACACCGCAAGGAGATATGTCGGTTCACGACTACTGCGCCAAGCTCAAGTCTCTCGCTGACGCTCTCGGTGATGTTGGCGAGAAGGTCTCCGACGAAACGCTCGTCCTCACCGTGCTTCGCGGCCTCAACGAGCAGTACAGTCACCTCCGGTCCTTCCTGCCCTATCAGGTACCGTTCCCCTCGTTTTTGCAGACGCGCTCCGCGCTCGTTCTCGAGGAGGCCCAGAAGAAAACCGATGCCAAGCACGCTATGGCCACGGCCCTCTGGGCAAGTGGCAATAGCGTCCTCCCCAACGACGGGGCCCCTGCACCTCCAGCTGGACGCGGGTTCAGCACCAACCCTCCTACTCCACGCCCCGCCGCATCGTGCCCTCCTTCAACCCTGGCCGTGGCGGTGGATACGGTGGCCGACGCGGTCGAGGCGGTGGCCGCGGATGCGGCCGCGACAACAACACTCCCTGAATGTTCAATCCATGGACCGGCCTTCCAACCCGTGCCGGACAACAACAGCAGATCGCTCCCTCGCCATGGTCACCGGCTCCAACTTCAACATGGCAACCCCGTTGGCGGGCACCCACCCCTGGCGTCTTGGGACCCCGCCCGGGTACTGCCCCGCTCCAGGCCTACACCGCCTACGGCACCCCTCCGGCTCTACCACCGGCTACGTCTACAAGCTCCAACGGCGTCCAGCACCTCGACCCCGCCCTGCTCACGGCCCTACAGAACCTGCAGCTCCACGGAACTCAAGATTGGGTGATGGATACTGGCGCATCATCCCACATGGCATCCGATCATGGTACACTCTCCTCTATCTCCCCCTCCTTTTCTCATACAATCACCGTCGGCAACGGCGCCTCTCTCCCTGTTACACACACCGGCTCCAAAACCCTCTACCCTTCCTCCTCTAAACCCTTTTATCTTAACAATATTCTCATCGTTCCAACCATCATTAAAAATCTAATTTCTGTCCGTCAATTCACCATCGACAACTTTTGTTCTATTGAATTTGATCCGTTCGGTTTTTCTGTGAAGGACCTTCTCACCAAGACCGTGATTCTTCGATGCAATAGCTCCGGCACCCTCTACCCACTATGCAGCCCATCTCAAGCTCAGGCACTCTTCGCCACCAACCTCACCGACCTCTGGCATCGCCGGCTTGGCCACCCTGGCCACCACACCATGTCACGACTTCAGCAGCTCCACCAGATTCCACCCAATAAACCGTCGTCAACTTTATGTCATGCTTGTCAATTAGGCCGTCATGTTAGATTACCTTTTTATTCATCTATGTCGTCAAGTTCAAAACCTTTTCAATTGTTACATTGTGATTTATGGACATCCCCTATTCCTAGTACATCGGGTTTTTGTTATTATCTCATTATTGTTGACGATTTTACTCACTATTTTTGGAGCTTTCCTCTACGCAAAAAATCTGATGTCTATGCTACTCTCCTAGCCTTTCATGCCTATGCCAACACTCAATTCACTCTAAATATTCTTTCTATTCAATGTGACAATGGGCGCGAGTTCAACAACACCAAACTTGACATGTTTTGCTCCAAACACGGCATACTCCTTCGTTTTTCCTGTCCGTACACTTCTCAACAAAACGGGAAAGCTGAACGGGCAATACGCACCACCAACAATGTTATTCGCACCCTCCTATTCCAAGCATCGATGCCTCCATCCCTATGGGCCGAGGCTCTCTCTACAGCCACTTTTCTCATCAACATTCGTCCCATAGCAGCCACGTCCTTCTCCACCCCATACCAAACCTTACACGGCACTCCACCACCATACAATCATCTTCGTGTATTCGGCTGCCTATGCTATCCCAATACCCTAGCCACCTCCCCCAACAAACTCTCTCCCCGATCAACCAAGTGTGTTTTCCTAGGCTATCCCTCTCGCCACAAAGGCTACCGATGTCTTGATCTCTCCACTCGCCGCATCATCATATCTCGACATGTTATCTTTGACGAACATACCTTCCCTTATGAACCACCTGTCCAACCAACCTCACCTCCATCCACTGCACCAGACTTATTTGACCCTATACTTCCAGTTCCAGCAATTACACAACCGTCACCATCCCCTGCCGCGGCAGCACATCAGCCTGCCGCGGCCTCTCGGCAGCCTGCCGCGACCTCCCGGCAGCCTGCCGCGGAGCTTTTCCCTGCCACGGCCGAAAACCAACCAACCCCGTCGCCAACTTCTTCCCCGCCACCCGCACCACCACCTCCTGTACAACATCGTACGCGCTCAGTTACTGGTCGTCTCCCAGGACCTCCTGACAAACTAAACCTTTCAGCCATAGCCTCCTCTCCTTTACCCCATAACTATCTCACTGCACTTTGTGACCCCAATTGGCGTCACGCTATGCAAGAAGAATTTGATGCTCTCATCCTCAACCAAACCTGGACTCTTGTCCCGCCCCCTCCCGGTGCCAACATTGTAAGTGGCAAATGGATTTTTCGTCATAAGTTTAACTCCGATGGTTCTCTCTCTCATCACAAAGCCCGTTGGGTTGTTCGTGGATTTTCTCAACAACCTGGTGTCGTGGGGTTGTCACGGCAAGTTCTTCCTCAGGGAAGATGAGTTCCGGGGCCATTGATGACTGAAGTACGTGGGAACGGTTAATCTCGCCAAGGAACAAGGATTTACCCAGGTTCGGCCCCTCTGATTCGAGGTAAAGACCTACTTCCTGCTTCTATGTTATTGCTCTTGAGTATATCTCGATTACAAGGACCCGGCTCCCACAACTTAGGAGCCGGCGACTTCTTTCTGGTGGCTAGGGTTTCTCTCTACTGCTTGAACTCTCTCAACTTGCTTGTCGATCTAAGGTCCAGGACCCTGCTTATAAAGGTTGCCGGGTCCCTGGACTTACAACTCACACCGAGTCACACTAGAACACGGAGTCCTACTCTACGCCTTGGTCTTTCCAAGTTAGACTCCGGGTTGTACTTGGACTCCTTCTTTGGACGAGCCTCTTTCTCCACACGGGCCTTGGTCGGCTTGTCTCCAGCCCAGCCCATGCGACTTGTCTCGTGACTCGGCGTTGGCCTTCTTGGTCTTGGCGGGTCTACTTTCCGGGTCCATGGGCCTACCTATAAAGTATCCCCCCATCAGTAGCCCCCGAATTTATCTTGGGCGCAGCTTGGCGGCTTCTTTTAACTTGTTGGTTCGACTCCCTGGGTCGACTCCTTCCACTTGAGCCACAGGCTCCAAAGTCGCTTGCTGCTAGCTCCAAGATGAATTCCTGCATAAAGACATAAAAAATATAAAGGATGAGTCTATCCTCAGCCCTTGTTCAAGTCATCACCCTTGCCCTTGCACATGCTGGCCGGGTCTGTTGTGACTCTTGCGAACAAGGACTGGACAATTCGACTTTCACTGCCACAGGACTCGCCACTCTGGGACAAGCCGGCTTCTTCCAATTCTGTGACTTTAACTTTTCTGCGCTGTGCCCTTTCTATCTGTTAACCACTGAACTGCTTAATAGTGAAACGTTATCCACAGTTTACTGTGGACCTGCACTGTAACTCTCTTAGGGTTTTACCCTCTCGATAAATACCGAAGGGTTAGGTTTTAAGCCTCACTTGCCCCCTCCAGCTCAAAACCTCATCTTTCTCTCTTCGCGCCCATCTCTTCCCGCGCCCAGCACACACTGCCCGCACGCCATGGCTCCCAAGCGCGCAAAGACCACATCCAAGGCCAAGGCATCCTCGTCGAGCAGGACGGTGGACATCGCCGCCGCGGCCGCCGCCGCCGCAAAATCCTCCTCCAAGCGATCGATTTCCGCCGATTGGGGTGGATCTGTGGTCACGGCGGAGCAATTGAAGACTCATAGGCTCTCAGGTTTGATTCCCTCTAGCGCTCAAGCTCGGGCCCCAGGGGATGAGATTGTTCCCTCTCCCGCTAAGGGCGAAGTAGTTGTCTTCGTGGAGCACCTGTTCCGCGGATTTTCTCCCCCCGGCGATCTTTTCTTCCGCCAGCTCCTCGAACTCTATGAGCTGCGGATTCACGATCTGGCTCCTAACTCCATTCTCACCCTTTCCAATTTCGTCGTTCTCTGTGAGGATTACCTCCAAATTAAGCCTGACATCAATCTCTGGCTTGAGCTCTTCTACTGCAACCCTCAGCCCGAGACCTCTGGGGGCCCTCTTCTCCAATGTGGCGCCGTCGCTCTTCAACGGCGCCTCAATTCTGTCTTCCCAAAGCCAATCTTTCCCAATCGCATCAAGGATTGGCAAAAAACCTTTTTCTATTGCAGAGACACCTCCCCTGCAAATGAGCCAAAACTTCCCTTGTTCTTTGAGGACCGCCTTCGGGCGACTCCTCTGATGAAAGCTAGGTGCCCAGAGGCCGACCGACCACGAGTCGAGTCTCTGATCACTCGCATCCAGGCCCTCTTGTCCCATAACTTGGAAAATATGGATCTGGTCCGCTGCTGGACGACTTGGAGAATCCAGCCACTGAGTCCTAGGACTCGGTTGATATGCTCATATACCAGATGCGCTGGTGATGACCTCCGAGTTACGGAGCAGCTGTCTGATGGACCCGAACTTGGTCGACTTATCAAAAAGTTGACTGGGAAACCGGTGAAGGATCAAGCTCATTTCGGGCTCCAGCCCTTCTGCTCGACCAACCCAGCTCCTGAGGTAAGTATCATTTTCTACTTTATTTCAACCTTGATCTCATTTGTACTGCTTACTGACTCACGTTTATCGACTCTGTTGCAGCTCACCGACTCCTTCTGGAAGCCGGCCTCTGGAGCTGATACTAAAAATAAAGCTAAAGCTGAGGCTGAAGCTGAAGCTGAAGAAGAGATTCCTGCCACAGATCAAACTACTGTGGCAGAAGACACTGATGATGCGGATGAGGAGTCCTCCCAGGGGGCTCCCGCTGAAAACGATGCTGCCGATGAGGAGTCCTCGCCAGAGGCTCCGACTGAAAATGCTGATGAAGAGGAGTCCTCTCAGGAGGCTCCCATTGTGGAAGAAATCGACGATGACGAGTCCTCTCCAGAGGCTCCCGTCACGAGACAAGCTGACACTACCTCTGCTGCTGCTCAGCCATCAATATTGCGGAGTCCTCAGCTAGGAGTCACTCCTCCTCTTCTCCAGCCTCAAACACTAATGGCTCTCGAGAGGCTGTTCCCAAGGTACCACTCTCACGAGTCCTTGGGTCCTCTCGCTCTCCCACTAAGCCTGAAGAACACATGCAGAGTGTTATCGCCGCCAGGAAGAGGAAGCTGCGCTCCGATGGGCCTGCAGATGCTCCTGAGCCTCTGCCAGTCTCACACCAGCGGAAATCGGCTTCTCCTCCCCACAAGGACGACTCTTACCACTCTGGGATGTCCATGCCTTCTTCAGACTCTCAGGCCTCCTTGGACCTGGAGACCAATAGTTGGGTAAGATTCCTTTGCTTCTATACTTGTATTCAAATGACTTCTGCTTTTTCCCTTTTCACTAATTCTGGTGCTGACTTCTATCTTTGTGTATTTCAGGGCTCGGCCTTGTGCTAAAGTAACCAAGCTCCCAGGCATGGCTGATGCCACCTCAGGTCGTGGACCTGCACCTCCTTCGGCCTCTGAAACGACCAGCACAAGGACAGGTCCTTCAGTTGCTGCATCTGCTGGTGCAACCACGACTCCAACCATTCCCGAGTCCCCTTCAAGGACTCGGGCGGCGACTCCAACAATAGTCCAGCCCAGCTCTGGTGCTGCGACTCCTGATACTGCGCCCCAAGTTCGTCCGGCTCCTGTGAAGCCGACTCCTGCAGCCTCTCCGTCCATCAAGATCAAGTCATCAACTGATTACAGCCGACTTCGAGTAGCTGACAACATGTCATTTTCTGAGGCTTATGCTGAAGCTGTTGACTTGAACGATCAATCAGCGAGGTTGAAGGATGAAGAACAAGTGGCTCTTAGGTCTCTTCATATGGTTCATGAAGTAAGCTTTTCTGACTTCACCTTTCATGCTTTCTGGCATCATCCTATCTCAGTAGCCCCCAAGCACCTGTCTGTGGTGACTTGTGACTAGGATAGGTGCTTTGATTTGAAACTGAACTCAATTGCTATATAGAAAAAATTTGCACACTGTAGCCCCCAAGCACTGGGTCCTTAGCTCTACTAGGACTCGGGGCTGCTAATTTACTATCTGTCGGGTCCTTAGACCAAAAACTTTCGCACGAGTAGCCCCCAAGCGCCGAGTTGTCAGCTTGCGACGACTTGGAGCTACAACATATGTAATTCACTGATACCTTACTTGAAGGAAGAATTCTGTTCTGCGAGTAGCCCCCAAGCGCCAAGTTGCTAACTTGTGGCGACTTGGAGCTTATGACTTGTCAACTAGGACTCATGCCTGCTTTTCTGATAGAAAAAATTGACTCCTGAGTAGCCCCCAAGCGCCAAGTTGTTAACTTGTGACGACTTGGAGCTCATGAGTTCTTTATTTGACTTGTGGAGCTCACTTTTGCTTTATGACTTGTAATTGCAGTGCATTGTCTCCAAGATGAAGAGAGACATGAAAGAACTTGAGGACCAGGCAGCTGCCAGTGCCAGGTCTGCCATGGCCGAAAAAGAACACTCCCTTCAGCTTGAGAAGGATCTGAAAGCCCTGGCTGCTCAACTGGAGCAAGTAAATAAAGAGTCGGCTGATGCCAAAAAGATTGCCCAGAAGGCACACAACGACCTGAAGGCTGTGTTCGACACTTGCAAAAAGGGCATTGGTGCCATGTGCCAACACATATTTGGTGAGTTTATGACTTTTGCTTGCTTCCTTTTTGCACTTCTCTAAATTTCTTTTCAACTGATAATCATCTTTGATCTCTGCAGGGCTGACTCCCCAAAACTTAAACTGCCCACAAGCAAGCAATTATCTGAGATGCTTGATTACTGTCATGGGCTACAAGAGGGAGCCCGTGCTGTGGTCAAGTATCTGAACCATAAAGGCAAGTGCCCCAAAGAGCCTGAACGTCTGGTAGACGAGTTGTCCAGAGCACCAGGCTATATGCGTCTGTGGAAACAATCTTCAATGAGGAGAGCCTCCATCAGGATATTGGCCTTAGCCCACAGCTACTATCCAACTGTCCTAGAGCCGCAATGCTTACAATGGGGAAGCCTGAGCAACATGAGGATGGGAAACCTTTTACTCAGGACGACTTCAAGGCCGAAGAAAAATTGGTGCGGCCATATGCTTGCGAGATTGCCAATAAGATGGACCCTGAGGTATGGGTTCATCACTATGATTTGGAGAACAAAAGAGTCGCTCCAGAAACTCCTCAGATAGTAAACTTTGGCCGCCCATCACAGGACCCAGCTGGTGTATTCTCTTCTTCTGCCGGTCCGAGTTCATCGTCACCGGCGGCTCCTGTTCAAAGTGCTGAGCCCACTCTGAAGACACCTGCTGCGCCCACTCCTTCTAGAGCTGTCTCTGGAGACGCTCAGAAACAAGCTGAGCTTGCTAAGCACATGAAGAGTCCCAAGGGTACTGGCTTTCAAATAAAGAGAGTCGCCACCAAGCCTCCATTGAAGCCGGCTCCTCCTTCTGCTGCTCAAGCAGAAGACAAATCTCCTGAAGAAGGGCTCCTCAACTCCTGCTGTTCAAGCAAAGGACAAGTCTCCTGCTAAGAAGGACTCCCCGACTCTGGCTAAGGAGTCACTCCTCTGGAAGACAACCCTTGAATGACTTTTGATT